>PISX010004540.1:0-119948 GCA_004024625.1 Mellivora capensis
TTAATTTTTATTTATTTGTCAGAGAGAGGGAGAGAGAGCGAGTGAGTACAGGCAGACAGAGTGGCAGGCAGAGGCAGAGGGAGAAGCAGGCTCCCTGCTGAGCAAGGAGCCCGATGTGGGACTCGATCCCAGGATGCTGGGATCATGACCTGAGCCAAAGGCAGCCGCTTAACCAACTGAGCCACCCAGGCGTCCCTCTGTATGCATTTCTGATGGATGTATATCCCTGAGTAAAATCGCTGGGTCCTAGGGCAGTGCTTCTTTCACTGTCAAGTGCACATCAGCCACCTGGAGCCTTGTTAAACTGTAGGTCCCACTTCAGATCTGGGACGGGGCTGAGCACTGCATTGCCAATGTGCTCCAGTACTGTTTCTGGATCACACTTGAGTAGCAAGGTCCTAGGATTGTTTAAGTTCAGTTTTAGTAAATAATGCACAGTTCTCAGAGTAGTGCTGTCCTCTTACTTTTTCTCCCACAGTGTATGAGGTTGCTTGATGTACGCGTCGGTCCATTTCCGGACTTGGTGTTCTGTGCCGTTGATCAGTATTTCTTTTTTTTTTTAAATTAAAGATTAAAAAAAATAAAGATTTTGGGACGCCTGGGTGGCTCAGTTGGTTAAGCGGCTGCCTTCGGCTCAGGTCATGATCCCGGCGTCCTGGGATCGAGTCCCACATCGGGCTCCTTGCTCGGCAGGGAGCCTGCTTCTCCCTCTGCCTCTGCCTGCCACTCTGTCTGCCTGTGCTCGCTCTCTCTCTGACAAATAAATAAATTAAAAAAAATAATAAAGATTTTATTTTGTTTGTTTGTTTGAGAGAAAGAGAGAGAGAGAGTGGGAGGGGCAGAGGGAGAAGCAGACTCCCCGTCGAACAGGGAGACTGATGCGGGGCTCGATCCTGGGATCGTGACCTGAGCCAAAAGCAGACGCTTAACCGACTGAGCCACCCAGGTGCCCCATTCAGTATTTCTGTTCATGCGAGTGCCACAGCCTTTGTTACTCTACCTGTGTAAGACTGTGAGAGCTGCTCACAGAAGTCTTCAAGCTTTGTATTTCTTCAAGATTGTCTTGGCCTTCCTCGGACCTTTGCATTTTAATCTAAATTTTATAATTAGTATCCATTTCCCACACCAAAAAAAACCCTGCTGGAGTTTTTATTGTGATTGTATTGGATCTTTAGATCCACTTGAAGAACTTATCATCTCTACAATGTCCAAATCTCTAAACATGGCATATCGGCAGCCCTCTGTTATTGATGTGGTCTTGAATTTGTTTCGTTAAGCGTGTGGAGGTTTTATTTTCTCTGTAATGACTTTATTTTGGTGGTTTATTCTCAATTGTTTCATATGTTAAATCTATTGTAAATCGTTTTATTTCTTAGTTTTCCATTTAATAATTATTGGTGGCTAATATATAGAAGTATGATTTTTTATATTGAACTTTAACCAAGCAAATTGGTAAATTCACTTGATGTTTCTTATTTTTGATATATAGGTTTTTGCTAACACAGTCGTGTCTATGCGAATGATGACTTTTTGCATTCCAAATCTTAAGTACTCTGTAATTTCTTTTCTTGCCTAAATGTACTGCTTAGGATCTCTGGCATAAAAGTCCTAGTAGTTTGGAATAAAAGTCCTAGTAGGTGTCCTTGTCTTCTTTCCCATTTCACAGGGAAAGCTTTTGTTTTTCAGCATGAAGTGTGGTATATACTTTCCATTTTGTGTACATACCTTTCATTAGTTTAAGAGATTCTTCGTCATCCTAAATTTGAGGGTTTTCTTTTTTTTAAAGGTTTTATTTATTTCAGAGTGGGGAGAGAGGTGGAGGGAGAGGAAGAAAGAGAATCTCAGACTTCCCGCTGAAGTGAGGAGGCTTACATCGGGCTGGCTCTCATGACCCTGAGATCATGACCTGAGCCAAAAGCAGGGTCGGATGCTTAACCAGCTGAGCCACCCAGGCATCTCTGGTTCTGTTTTTAAATCATGGGCAGATGTTGAGTATTGTAAAATGTGATCTCTCCTATTAATATCGTGATTATATGTGACTTTTCTCCTTTTGTTCTGTTACTCCAATGAATTACATTGATTGTTGTTGTTAAACCAACCTTTTATCCTGGTAATTTGGGGTGTGTTACCTCTTTTGTATAAACCTTTGGATTGGTTGGCTGATATTTAGTAACGAGGGAGATGGGTATGATATTCCTTGTTATAACTTGTCATATTTTATGCTGACCTCAAAAAATAGGAAGGATATATTCCATTTTTTCCTGTCTCTGGAAGAGTTCATGTAAGATAGTTCCTGTTCTCTGAATGCTTGGAAGTTTACTGGTAAAGCAATTGGGCCTAGAGTTTCTTTGAAGAAGGTTTTTAGTTACAGATTTAATGAATTTCATTGCTATGGGACTACACTGTTTTTTAAAAATACGTTTTAATTCTTACTTGAAAGGAGGTGGGAGGGGAAGAGGGAGAGAAAGGGCTTTTTTGTTTTGTTTTAAGATTTATGCATTTTAGCAAGATAGCTTTGTGAGCTTTGTGAGGGGCAGAGGGATGAGAGTAAGGCAGACTCCTGCTGATGGTGGAGCCCACTGTGGGACTCCATCCCACGACCCTGAGATCATGACCTGAGCTGAAATCAAGAGTTGGATGCTTAACTGACTGAGCCACCCAGGGGCCCCATATTTTACTAGGAATTTACCTGTTCTATCTAAATTTACAAATGAATGTACTTTTGAAAATATTCAGAAGTGTGTACTTGAAAAATTGTTCAAAACAGGTTCTTACCTATCTTTTTAATATCTATAAGACCTATATTTGTGGCCCCTTTTTTTTCCTACTATTCACTGGTAGTGTTTCTCCCCCAGCCCTCTCCCACCCCGCCCTTGGTTTCATCTTGCTTATCAATTACATTATCTTTCCAACTTGGATTTTACTGAATTTCTATTGCATGTTCTGTTTTTTTTTTGCCCTTAACTATTTCCTTTCTTGTTTCTTTGGGTTTAATTTCCTGTTCTTTTCCTGATTTCTTGAGATGGGTACTTGAATTACTTTTTCCAGGTACTTGAATTACTTTTTTTTAGGGCTATACATTTTTCATTAAAGCACAGCTTTAGCTGAATTTTACAGGGTTTTTTGTTTGCTTGTTTTTATACATCTTCCTGTGCTTTCCTTTACATATACAAATTCAGAAATGTATTTTGGATTTTTTTTAGTTACCTTTTTTGTTATTGCTTTGTGGGTTTATGCCACTGTGATCAGAGAAAATACTCCTGTAAGATTTTAATCCATTGAAATGTATTGAAACTTGTCATGTGGCCTATTAGCTTTTTTTTGTAAATAGGTATTTATATGGGGCACCTGGATGGCCCAGTCAGTTAAGTGTCTGACTCTTGATTTCGGCTTGGGTCATGATTTCACAGTGATGAGATCTCTTGATTCTGTCTCTTTCTCCCTGCTCCTCCCCCTGATCTTGCACACTCAATGCTCTCCCAGCGGGGCAGGGTGGGGAGAGTAGGTATTTATATTATTTTTGATTCTTGAGGCCTTAAGCGCTGATAAGCCAATGAATCCTCAATGATAGGGATGGGAATGTGGGGGCATTCTTGCTTGTGAACAATCCATGGATAGCTATGCGTAACTGGTGTGTGTGTGTGTTGCTTCCTTTCTCATTCCTTTTTAAGGGATTGCCCTTCCAGCTGTGTTCATACATCGGAAATAATTTCTCTAAACAGAAATAATAATCACATTATTGTCCTGTTTCTCTGAGATTGTTCCTAAATGCCAAGTTATTAGTTTTGTGCATTTCAGATATTTTGGTCCTATATGTACAATTTCTTGTGCTGGCTTTTTACTAGTTTCCGTGTTTTATTCTAGAGAGAAACTTTATTTCTCTTAGCCTCACGTTATTGGGGGGATGGGCCTTACTGTCAACTAGGACCAGCTGTACAATTTTGAGGCCCAGGGCAGAATAAAAACATAGGGGACATTGCTCAAGAATGAACCATTTCGAGACCAGACAGAACACTGAACAGAGTGTGGGGCGCTGTGCAGTGGCATAGATCACGTGCTCATGAAGTCAGCTCTGCTGGTCACCAGTGTGTTTACGTTAGCTGTAAATTAGAACTATTAAATGAAAATTCTTAAGAATTTTTCAGGCGCTCAGGTTGTAGTTTTCAAAGTGTGGACTCTGAAATGCAGATTTCTAAGTATTTGGAAAGTCTGGTTTTTCAAATTTCCACTTATAATACGATTTATAACATTAGATAAATGCCAGTCGGTTTAGACAGCCTGATACACTCAAGTACAGAAACATTTTGAGAGTTAGTAGAAATTCTTCAGACAAATTTCCTGTTGGTTTATGATATCTGAGTAGACTTTCTAAAATTGGGAGGGAACCAGAAAAGTGCATTCCTCAGCAACTAGATTTTAGGGATAATATTTAAAGAGAAAATATCCTTAGGGGAAAATATATGTATTAAGCTTAAAAAATACATGGTCTCATTGGGGATGTGTGTATATGTGTGCTTTAAATAATCAACTTTGAAATTTGGAGAAGTGTATGATTCACTTAGTTTGCTTCTAGACACTGATTTGGGGCATTAATTATCATGTTATACCTTAGGTCAGAAATAAAACTTGATTTATCTTAAGCAGAGTTGAATGATTTTTCTATATAAATTGTCAATAAATAGCACCATCTTATGAATATGTAGATGTACCCAAATATTCAAATTTCTGTGGTTTTTGTTTGCAGAATAGAGGAATTACTCAGATGCACATATATGTAAATGAATAATTTTGCTATGTTACATTTAATGAGAGCCAGACCTTTTAATAAAACTTGATTTTGGGAAAAAGAAGTATGGAAGTTTACAGATGATTATTTTTCTGATCAATTTTCAAAACTAGCCTTTAATCCATATATTATCATACTGGTAAATGTTTCTGCAAGATAGATTAGCTCTAACAAGGCACCTCTCACCCAGAAAGTTCTGCTTCTAAGAATTTATCTTAAGAAATGGGACAAGTTTATATATGGGACAAGGTGGGCATAAAAACATTTATTGCAGTGTAGCTTTTAAGAGTGCAAAATTGGGAACAACTTCTATCCATTCCATAGACGTCTAATCAGGTAAATTACAGTGTATCCATAAAGTGGAAATTGGTACAACCATTAGGAGGCTATTAACTCTCCTGTACAGAAGAGTGGATTTAGATTATAATAGTCGAGAGGGGAAGAGAACTAACTGGGAAAGGACTGCCAGTATCCTATCTTAAAAGGGGCAAGTGAAAGGATATGGTCTATAATTAATAGAAAATGAAATGAAGGTATAATTACATTATGGTTACAAAGGTGTAACCCACAAAGAATGTGCAAGTATTGGTAAAAAGTACATTGGAAGAAGGGAGGACTTGAGGTGGAAAGTGATGAAAATGGGCCATGGTGAGTACAAGTCCACAGACTGTCTAAAGGGGCGCTAAGTCAAGAAATTGTGACCAGAGCGGTTCACCTTTTTCCAAGCTTGCAGTGTTTACTGCCATTCATCTCGAGGTATTTGTTGTCTTCCATTTAGCACACCTGTGTCAGGCTTTGGAGTTGTCATACGCAAACAGCAGGGATTTGGCTTTTTTTTTTTTTTTTTTTTTTTTTCGTTTTAACAAGAGAGGATCTCTTTGAACTTCATTATAAAGTTTATTTTAAAATCTTAATTTTCGGGCGCCTGGGTGGCTCAGTCGTTGGGTGTCTTCCTTTGGCTCAGGTCATGATCCCAGAGTCCTGGGATCAGGTCCCGCATCAGGCTCCCTGCTCAAGGGGGAGCCTGCTTCTCCCTCTCCCAGTTCCCCTGCTTGTGTTCCCTCTCTGTCAATAAATAAATAAAATCTTTAAAAAATAATAATAATAAAATCTTAAAAATTTTCAAAAATAATGATGGTACTGTTAGAAATTACAAAAGAAACTACTAAAAAATGTGTCAGAACATTTTGGAAGAAAAAGTAGGATATTTAATCTTAAGTATATTTCTCTGATTTAAAACAAAATTTAAAACTTTAATACTTCAATACTGTGTTTAGGTAGGAATGTTCATATATATTCTAGTAGAAAATATATATTGCCAAATACTGTACAGAATATCCTCACTTTTTTTTTTAAGTAGGGCTCCATGCCCAGTGTGAAACTTGAACTCAGACCCTGCCATCAAGACATGAGCTGCAACCCAGGTGCCCCTCCTCACTTTGTTTTTTAAAGATTTTTATTTATGAGAGGAGTGAGCTCGAGTGCCCAGGAGTTGGGGGAGGGGCAGAAGGTGAGGGAGAAGGAGAATCTCTCAAGCCAGCTCTATGCTGAGCTCTGGGGAGGGCTTGATCGCATGACCCTGAAAACATGACCTTAGCTGAAACCAAGAGCCAGATGCTTAACTAAGTGAGCCACCCAGGTGCCCCTTCATTTTTTTTTTTTTTTTTTTTTTTTTTTAATATATATGGGAGCACCTGGCTGGCTCAGTTGGAAGAGCATGCAACTCTTGATCTCAGGGTCATGAGTTTGAGTCCATGTTGGGTGCAGAGATAACTTAAGTCTTAAAAATGTGAGCTGCTAAAAAAAACAAAACTTTGGAAAGATAAACATAAAATGTTAATTATCTCTCGATAGTGGAATTAAACGTGGTTTTCATTTTGTTTTCCATTTTTTTAAGCAATGAACTTACATTTTTTGGAATTGAGTGAAAAACTATTTTCATTTTTAAAACTATAATAGTGACATAGCTTTGACCAGAGACTGTATATCTTATGTCTTAACATCCAGTACAGTGCTTGGCACATGGAAAACACCTAGTTAATATTTGCACATACTTATAAAAGGTGTGGGTCGGTAGGTATCTCCTCTTTGCCAATAGCCACAGAATGCTTTTATTAAGCTAAGTAGAATAAGCTACTTTAAGCCAGAGAGGTTATGAAAAAGTGTGAGAATTAAATGAAGAGCCTACAAGGCATAATTGACAAGTAAAAATAAATTTAAAAAGCGCATGCAAAAAAAACTAGTAAATGTTACTCTTTACTTTTTTGTTTTGCATAGGCAATATATTCACAGTATATAAAACTTTTAATGTGCATAATGAAATTCCTTTCTCTTGCTGCTAGTATGCTCTCTCTGGAGGCAACCAACACTATTAATTCTTGTACATCCTTCCATAAACAAATGTGTGTTGTGTCCCTTTTTGTTACATATGATACTGTGTTGTGTGCACGTTGCTGTGCCTTGCTTTTTTTCCTCAGAGTGTGTCTTGGAGTTTTGTATTGGTACGAAAAGAACATGCTCATCGTTTTCTTGTTGTATCCTAATATTTACTGTGTGGATGTATCCTCATTGGTTTACCCTTCTTTTATGGATACTTAGTTATTTACAAACTTTTTACTATTAATCATGACACAAAAAATTCGCTGTTTACACCTTTTTGCACTTGTATAAGTTTGCCTGTAGGATAAATTCCTGAAGTAGAATTGCTGATTCAAGGCATGTCTGCATTTGCAGTTTTGTAGATTTGGTCCAGTTGCCCTCCAATGAAATTAAAGTAGTTAACACTTCCTTCAACAATAGATGAGAAATTTTATGTTGTAATTTCCTGGGTATCATTGACACTGTTTAAGAATTTTTTGTGTCTACATAAGTGCTCAACCCTGACAAGTGAGATTCAGGTGGACAAGGATAATGTGTGTACTTCTGTTCAGGAATAAGCGCTGGGATTTATCCTAAACCATATTCTAAAAACAATGGTTCGGTATAGTCTGGATAAAGTAGTGGGCGTCATTAGGAAGTAATGTGAAACCTAGCTGCAGCACCACTTTGTCATGTATTAAAATCTTACATTGTTAAATCTGCAGTCCTGGCTTTAGTTTTGGGTGTAGTAATCTAGGAAAAACATGATTGAGTTGGCCGAAGATAACTTAAAGTAGTTACAGGGATGACTTGGGCTAAAATAAAAGTATTCCTGTTTGGAAAAATGATAATTAAATTTGATTATAAAATAAAACTACAAATTGGGCATACTAATGTTTTGATCATCCTGTCTCAGAATTTTAGAATTTAGGAGCATAGAAGACATTCAGAAGAAGCCAGTGTCACTCCTGGGGCTGGAACAAATTCCAGATGGATCTGCTGTAGGGAAAATACACTCTTCTCGTATTCTTTTTTTTTTAATTTTTTTAAAAATTTATTTATTTGTCAGAGGGAGAGAGAGCGAGCGAGCACGGGCAGACAGAGTGGCAGGCAGAGGGAGAAGCAGGCTCCCTGCTGAGCAAGGAGCCCGATGTGGGACTCGATCCCAGGACGCCGGGATCATGACCTGAGCCGAAGGCAGCCGCCTAACCAACTGAGCCACCCAGGCGTCCCTCTTCTCGTATTCTTGGAGAAGGCCTTTCTTTTTTTTTTTTTTTTTTAAATTGACAGTTTTTCCCCCTTATTTTATTTTATTTTTTTTTTAGGATTTTATTTATTTATTTGACAGACAGAGATCACAAGTAGGCAGAGAGGCAGGCAGAGACAGAGAGAGGGGGACACAGGCTCCCTGCTGAGCAGAGAGCCCAATGTGGGGCTCGATCCCAGGACCCCAGATTATGACCTGAGCCGAAGGCAGAGGCTTTAACCCACTGAGCCACCCAGGCGCCCCAGAAGGCCTTTCTAATATTACATAAAATCCAGAATTTATAAAGATTGAGAGACTTGGCTGCAACCCATAAACTATGTTAAAAGGCAACCAGATTGGAATAACTATTTGCAAAAACAAATGATACACAGAATATGTATAAAGAGCTTGTAAACAAATTTTTAAAGATAAGCATACCAGTAGAAAGAGGATATAAACAAAAGATATACCAGTATTTAATAGACCTAAAACGCTTACATCTAACCTAGTAGATGTAACAAGATCTATTTTATGCATTTCATTAAATGAAATGAGAAGATTGACAAAATCAGGTGTCTGGGTATAGAAAAATAGACTTTGTCTTGTGTTCTTTCTGGAAAGCAGTTCGGTGCAATGTAAAACTCTAAACCTTTTTTATTTTCAATGTTCCTAATAGATTTTGTAGACTTATTTATGCTATTAATACATACTATCTAAGTAAATTATTTGCTTAGTAAATTTCATTTCAGTACCTGTCTGAATTAGGAAGATGTTAATTTATATGATTAGGACACTATTGGGGCTCAGTTTTATACCCAGCTTTAAGCTGTAAATTTGAGGATACTTTTGCTCCTTTTTTGTGTGTAAACTTAGATTGCAAGGTATAGGTAGGTTTTGGATCCAGGAGTGTTTCAATAAAATTTTTCTGGTTGTTAAATTATTTAATTCAAAGTTTAGTAATTTCTAAATACTACATGAATGCTCCTTGAAGTTACCATTTAAAATTCTAAGCTTGTTTTAAAAAAACAGCTAAGCAAAACAAAATCTTGCCAAAAATATCATTATTAAGAAATAATCTGGAGGTGCCTAGGTGGCTCAGTGGGTTAGGCCTCTGCCTTCAGCTCAGGTAATGGTCTCAGGGTCCTGGGATTGAGCCCCGCATCGGGCTCTCTGCTCAGCAGGGGGCCTGTTCCTCCCTCACCCCCCACCCCACCTGCCTCTCTGCCTACTTGTGATTTCTCTCTCTGTCGAATAAATAAATAAAATCTTAAAAAATCTGATATAAATTTATTCAAAGTGAGTTGAACAGTGAGTAATAGGTTGTGTCTTGACAATATTTCCTACTAAGAATTATAGAATGAAAGGGACGCCTGGGTGGCTCAGTTGGTTGAGTGTTTAGCTCTTCTTGATCTCAGGGTGTGAGTTCAAGCCCCACCCTGGGCTCTGTGGTGGGCATGGAGCCTACCTTAAAAAATAAAATTCTAGAATAAGAACCTCTGAAAACAAGTGAGTACAAGTCCATCAATCCAAACCGAGCTGAGTGACTACCATGTGATACAGGTTATAGAATATCTCATTGTAGTTGGGTTTTAAGAGAAGAAGACAACTTGATACATCTATTTAAAAAAAAAAAAAAATCTTGAGTTGAACTGCAGAAAAATGGTTGAATTTATTTACCTACAAGTCAAACAGTTTACTGAAGTTCTGAAAATATTGGAGAATGTTCCAGAAAGGGCTCAGTATTTAACCTTTCACTGTGATTCTTACCAGTTTGGTATCATCTGGTGTTTTAAGAGTTTAGGACCTTTTTGGATAGGAGAGTTACCATAGCCTTTCTTCTTTTTCCTTCCCCATCTTTCTTCAAAGACAAGAGAAATTCAATACGAAATAGTCTTTTCAGGCAGACTTTTCCATCTTTAGCTTGGAGTAGAAGAGAGTTCTATAAAAGACCTTCCTAAATTATACAGACAGCATAGGAAACAATGATACGGATTTTGGAATCACAACTAGAATTCAGGTCTGTCTCTATACTTCTTAGCTGTATAATCTCTGATCTTTAATTTCTTAATTTAGAAAATGAGGACAGTAGTTCAGAAGGCCCTATTCTGTAAGAGGAAATTGTTTCGGGTAAGTTGGATCTTTGGAAGGGAGGACAGACGCCCAGGGAATGTTCATTAGTCTTTTTAAGTCTCTGTTTTGTGGCTTATAAAATGGGAGTTAATCTTTTTTTCATGGGGTTCTTGGATAATGAAATAAGATAAATAAACAGTGCCTGGCATGCACAGGCACTCAGTAATTGTAAATTACTGTTACTATTACTGCAGTCATGTGATGTCTCTTGATGGAATTACGGCCTCTTTGGCCTTATTCAGTACTCGAAAGGTGCATCTGCTAACTTGGTGGGTAGACAAAACCTTTTGCTTTGAAAGGTTATTAGTAGAAGCAGGCACAGGGTGTACTCAATGGAGTGTGACTATGGGACACCAAGAAAAATTGGGGTCTGAAGTAACAGCCCCTTTTCCAAGCAGAAAACAAGAGTCTGACGCAAGCAATCCTTTCTAAATGGCTGTGAGTGGAACAACCTGCCAGGAAATTTTTCCATCTAGACTACTAGTAATTACCCCAAATGAGACTAAACTGGAAAATGTAAGAGCAATGGAAAATAAAAGGGTGCCTGTATTGAATGGGTTAAGACCATATTGTCCTTTAGTTCAGAAACAGATTTCGGTGGTTGGAAAAAGTTGAAGTAATTAATTCTGCAGGAAATTGTTAGATTAAATTTATTGGGGAGAAATCTCAAATTCTGTATTGAATCTCTACTTCTAGATTTAGGGTCTAGCTTTGGATCAGCAATCACTCTCCAGTCCCAACTGAATTTCTCTTAATAGAGTCTTGACCTTGAGGAACTCCTAGAATAAGTTTTTAAAAATTCCAAGAAACAGTATTTTTTGCCTGGATAAATTTTTTTTTTTTAATTGGCTCTTTTATCTTTGCTCCTGCCATTTCTCATTGGGTCTCTTTATGTATTACAGCTTGCGACCCATGACCTAATAGCTAGAATTTTAGATAAGTTGGTTAAATTCAGGCAGTATTTGAGTACCTGTTGGATATCTGGCAGTGTGCTAAATGCTAGGAATGATAGAGAAAAATAGGACATGTTCTTGTCCCCAGGGCATCGTAGTCTTGTCAGGTGATCCCAGTCGATAATGATGATGGTAGGCATCAAAACTAACATTTGTAGAGCAGCTTAAAATCTGCATAACTTTAAGTGCCTTATATATATTAATTCTCCCAAGGGCTTTGATGCAAGTATTATTATTTGGTTTTACAGATAAAGACCTTAAGGCACAAAACTTCAGGGAGGTTGCCCAAAGTGAGTTAGCAGGGCAGGAATTCCTAAGCTCTCTGGTTCCGTTAAGCCAGGCAGCTCTGAGAGGTACTTATGTTTTGGTCCAGCTTTAGCTTATTAAAATTAGGACTTCAAAAGCTTATTACTCTTCAAACCTTTACCCATACCCTACAGATATTTTTAGTGGCTTTACTGTATTATGTTAACTTTAAAAACATTTGCTAGTTTTTCAACTGATGCGCAAATGATCTTAAATTTAACAGAAAACTCTATTAATGCCATTTATGACCTTGAGGAGAGTTCCTTAAACATTTCAAACTATACTTAGGGATTTAATATATCTAGTTTCTTTTTTTTAAATAAACTAGGTTGTTAGATAAACCTTTATTTTTTTAAGGTTTTATTTATTTGACCACGAGAGAGGGAACACAAGCAGGGGGAGTGGGAGCGGGAGCGGGAAAGGGAGAAGAAGCAGGCTTCCCTCTGAGCAGGGAGCCCATGCAGGGCTCGATCCCATAACCCTGGGATCATGACTGGACCCAAAGGCAGCTGCTTAACCACCTGAGCCACCCAAGTGCCCCAATATATCTGGTTTCTTTAAGTACTTCAAACTTCTAAGTTTTAGGGGTATGATTTTATTTAGTCTCAAGAATTTTGAACATTTTAGGAGCATACACTAATGAGCATAAAGGTTATAAACGTTATTACTACATTTGTATAAATACGACTTACACAAAAATATCGCTACTCTCTCCTCATTCAAGGGTAACATCTCTTTACCCAACCCCAATAGATAACTACCATTTCAAAACGACTGTAGTGTTCTAAGTTGGAAATACAGGTCTGGCTCAATAATTCCAGGCTGGGGGCGCCTGGGTGGCTCAGTGGGTTAAAGTCTCTGCCTTTGGCTCAGGTCATGATCCCAGGGTCCTGGGATCGAGCCCCGCATCGGGCTCTCTGCTTAGCAGGGAGCCTGCTTCCTCCTCTCTCTCCCTGCCTGCCTCTCTGCCTACTTGTGATCTCTGTCTGTCAAATAAATAAATAAAATCTTTAAAAAAAATTCCAGGCTGATTTTATTAGCCTCAACCCCTTTATAGTAATGGCACTGTCCAAGCCTGTGCCTCTTTCTGTATGTTGTACTAACCCGGTTTTGACCATAGCTGCTTTACCTGAGAGATGGCTGTGTTCTGTGGACCTCACCTGGGCTGCCTCGTCTCCTGTCTGATTTGCATGGGTAGAGATTTGTCTGGTAGTCCTGTGTTACGATTTGAGTTGGCCAATACAGAACATTTTTTATAAATATTGTTGGAAAATGATGTGCCCAGTAATCCTTTACCACAGACCATCTCTAGCACAAACAGTATCTTTGTGTGAATGAAGAGAAAGGTGTCTCTCTAGAGGAAACAGAGAAAAAGGCCCCAAGGTAGCTAGGTAAATCCACCTGGATTTGAACCTCCCCTTGCCCTCCTCACCACAGGTACCGTATAGTTCAGAAGATTCCCCCCTTTGGAGTACCATTAAGACTTATGAATTTTTGGGGCGCCTGTTAAGCCTCTGCCTTCAGCTTGGGTCATGATCCCAGGGTCCTGGGATCGAGCCCCGCATCAGGCTCCTTGCTCAGCGGGGAGCCTGCCTCTCCCTCTCCCACTCCCCCTGCTTTATCTCTCTCTATCTCTCTCTCTGTCAAGTAAATAAATAAATCTTAAGAAGAAAAAGACTCATGAATTTTCACAGAATGAATGGTCAGATTGCTATTTGGCCTTTTACACTGGCTCCTTTCTAAACTTTCTGGCAAAAACAGGATATTCCAGTTCCATCTTGATTTTTTTGTTTTCCTCTCCCCTTGACTGGAATCCGATGTTCTCTCAGAAGCCAGTAGCTTTTGCGGCAGAGCAGTGTTAGAGACTATGGCTAGGGTAGAGATTGGACGGTGTGTGAAGGTCTGTTGTGTTATTGCTACTGCTCAATAGTCCCGTTACTAGAAAGGGGTTTAGGTTGATAAAACTCCGAAAGATCTATTTTTATAGGGTCATGGTATTCTCAGTTTTACTTTTTTAAGTCGTCGAAGTATTTCTCTAATTGAAAAGATTTTCCATCTGTCTCCTGTTTAGCTTTCTTTGTATCTCCTACTTCTTTCTGAGTCCACAGCTTGGGTCTCCTCCGTCTTCTACAAACCACATTTCCTTACCAACCTCTATGGGTGCTCCCAGGCCAAACTCGATGGTTACATTAGGACTGTCTAAACGTCCTGTGATGTCACTGGATGCGTCCCTTTTTGGTACCTGCCACCTCAGCCAGGCTTTGTTTGTAATCCTTCTGCAGTCGTGTTGAGTAGGGAAGACAGGCGATGAGCACCCAGTTGCCCACCTTCCCTTGCTTGTTCTTCTTGGGGTCCCCATACGTACCCACCTAACCAGGTCTCTCATTTCCGCCCACTTTGCTAGTGTTTGCTGCTTCCCATTTATTTTCTCCATCCAAAAACTTGAATCTCCCTGCACCATGGGTTTTTTGTTTTGTTTTGTGTTGTGTTGTTTAGTAGAGTACTTTGTCAAATAATTTCATTTTCTGTTTTGGAAAATTTTGTTTTCTGTGTAGTCCTTTGTCAAATAATTGTATTTTCTGTTTCTGTTCCAGAAATTTTATTTTCTGTTTTGGAAATAATTTTATTTTCAGATGAAAAGTAATGGATGAATCCTAAAACACTTTTCTGTCCTTTAGGTTTTCTGTAAACCGGATATTAAGTTGCCTTGGTGGCGTAGGTATTCATGGGACTCAACTGTATGATGTTTTACTTCCTTTTTTTTTTAAGATTTTATTTATTTATTTGACAGACAGAGATCACAAGTAGGCAGAGAGGCAGGCAGAGAGAGAGGGGGAAGCAGGCTCCCCACTTGAGCAGGGAGCCTGATGTAGGGCTCAATCCCAGGACCCTGGGATCATGACCTGAGCCAAAGGCAAAGGCTTTAACCCATGATGTTTTACTTCTTAAAATGGGTGATATGTACATGGATGGAAGTTTTATTTTCCTTTATACTGTTAGGTCTGAACTTTTTTTTTTTTTTCTTTAGTCTTGTTGTTATCTGAGTATCTTGATTTTTGGAGGGGTAGGATAAGATGGATCGTTAGCCCTTAGTAGACAGATGTGTGAATGTTCACTCAGTGCTACTCAAAGAAGCTTAGGCCCCTGCTGTGTGCCAGACCGTGTTCTAGGCATGGAGGCTATAGTGTCTCTAAGATCATATCCCTGCCTTGGTGTGTTCAGTAGCTTAAGTGGAGAACAGACTAAGCAACTAAGCAACTAAATAAGAAATACAGTATCATATACTGGTAAGTGCTCTGTGCAGCACAGAAAGAGGGCATATGGACTGCGATAGGGAGGAGCTGTTTAAGATGGAATGGGGTAGGGAAGGCCTCATAAGGAGGTGACATTTTAGTAGAGACCTGAAAGAGGTAGGAGAGTAAGTAAGCTGAAAATCTAGGGTAGAATGGTCTACAAGGAGAAGCAGAGAGAGCAGAGGTCCTTGGACAGGAATGTGTTTGGCATATTTAAGGATCAGCAAGACCTGTCTCAAGAAAAGTAAGCCAGGCCAGGAATGGTGGGGGAATAATGTCCCAAAGATCGGCAGGGATCTATAAGGTCTTGCAGATTGTGGTGAGGTATTTGTTTCTACTCTAGGTATGATAGGGGAGTTTTTGGAGGATTTTGAGCAGGGAAGTGACAGAGTCTTTGTCTCTTTTTGAAGGAGTACTTTGGTGACTCTGCAAGGAATTGGTCATAGAAAGCAAGAGTAAGGCGGAAAGGCCAGTTAGTAAGCCATTGTAGCAATTCAGATGAGAGAGAATGGCGGGTTGGGCCAAGGGGGTAGAGTGAGAGGATAAGGATAAGAAAGGATCAAATTCTGGATGTTTTTCAGAGGTTTGGAAGTGAGAGAGAAGTTAAGGATGAGGCCTAGGTTTTTGGTTTGAACAACTGAGTGAATGTTGATACACCCCTTACCTTGATAAAAGAGGAACAGATTTTGAGACTTATTTATAGCTTGATAAACTTGGTAGACATCCTGGTGGAGATGTTAAGGAGGCATTTGGATATGCAAATCTGGACTGCAGAGTAGTGATTGGGATGGACACAAATAGGAGTCATCAGCTTATGATGATACTGAAAAGTTTGAGACTAAATGGGATCCTGGCTCATATGAGTTAGTGTCCAGGGAGAAGAGAAGAGATCTAAGAATGAAGATCAAGAGTCTCTGGCTTCAAGAGGTCACTGGAAAGAGAAGAATTAGCAAAAGGGAATGAGGGGGAGTGGGCATTAAGGAGAAAAGCTAGGGAGGTATGGTGGAAGCCAAGTGAAGAGATTGCTTCAAGAAAGAAGTGATCATGAAATAGAGGAGGGCTTAGAACTGATCATTGGATTAAACCAAATGAGGAGTTTTTGGAGATCTTCATCAGTGGTTTCATTGAACAACATTGATTTAGAGCATGTTGAGGAAGAAATGGAGAAAGTGGATGGAAACCGTTCTTTGAAAGTTTTGCTGTGAAAAGAAGTAAAGAAATGGAGCGATAGCAGGAAAGAGGGGGGTTGGGAGAAGTTTTTTTGGTTTTAAAGGTAGGAAGTATTTCAGGCTTTTAATGTGATAATAGGAGTTGTCCAGCAGATAGAAGATAGGGAGAGCCCAGTGATGGAAAGGTTAGCCTTACCCCAGCATCACCTCTGTGGGCCTCCTCTAAATCTTGTGGAGGTGGCAGTCTGGGAAGGGTGATTTTACTAGGAGGAATTATCAAATGTTATATGAAAGATGAAACATTGGGAAGAACTGAAATGTCTAACAGCTATGTAATAATTGTGTCTAATGGATTTATAACAATCATGGTACAACATAAAACTATTTAGCCACTAAAAATCATTATAAGGTTATACATTGATATGGAGAGATTTTAAAAATAATTCCAGTTAACATGCAGTGTAGTTTCAGGTGTACAATATAGTAATTCAACACTTCCATCCATCACCCATCCCGGCAAGTGCCCTCCTTAATCCTATCACCCATTTCACTCATCCCCCCCCCTCCCCTAACATCTACCTCCCTTCTGGTAACCATTGGTTTGTTCTCTAGAGTTAAAAGTCTGTTTCTTGGTTTGTCTTTCTCTTTTTTTCCTTGGTTATTTGTTTTCTTAAATTCCACATGTGAGTGAAATCATATGGTATTTGTCTTTTTCGGATTGACTTATTTTTTTTAAGAGGACAATTAGCATTGTTCTCTCTAGTTCCATCCATGTTGTTGCAAATGGCAGTATTTCATTCTTTTTGACAGTTGAATAATGTTCGTGCACGCGCATGTGTGTATGCGTGTGTGTGTATCTCACATCTTTATCCATTCATCTATCAGTGGACACTTTGCTTCCATAATTTAGCTATTGCAGACAATGTTGCTATAAACACAGAAATGCATGTATCCTTTGAAATAGTGTTTTTGTATAGTTTGGGTAAATATGGAGAGATTTTTTAAGATTTATGTGCAAAAGCATTTTTGTGGAAAAATGTAATACATACACTTTGGTAGAAAACAATGTCTAAAAGGTAAGATTATGGGTGATAATTTTAATTCCTTCATTAGACTAATTGTTTTCCAAATAACTTCATGTTTTCTCTACAGTGATATTATATCACTGTATAGTGATATAATATCCTATATATTATATCTTGTTTATATTATATATTATTAGTATATATTATATCTTGTTTAGAAGTCATCCTGAGTATGTCAGCGAGCTGAACCCATTTATATGTCATAAAATATTTCTGTATTTTGAGTCTTTAACCTATTTTGTTTCAAGTTTTCTATTGATTTTTGCTTTTCCCCTTTTCCTATCATCTATTGAACAAATCCATTATTTCCTTATGTTGAAAGTTACACATTCTATTTTTTTTAAAGGTTTGCTTAGTTATTATGAAAGAGAGAGTGTGTACGCATGGTGGAGAGGGACAGAACGAGAGGGAGAGGGAGAATCCTAAGCAGACTCTCTGCCAAACACAGAGCCTGACTTGGGGCTCATCCCACGACTCTGAGATCATGACATAGCCCAAATCGAGTTGGACGCTTAACTGAGCCATCCAGGCATTGCTATTTTTTATTGGTAGTTGTCCTTAACTCCTAATTTGATAATATACCTACTTGTTTTTGTTTTTTAAAGATTTTATTTCTTTTTGAGAGAGCAAGAAGAGCACGCACAAGCAGGAATGAGTGAGAGGGGCAGAGAGAGAAGCAAACTCCCCAATGAGCAGGGAGCCTGATGCGGGTCTTGACCCCAGGACCCTGGGATCATGACCTGAGCTCAAGGCAGAGGCTTAACCTACTGAGCCACCCAGGCGTCCCATACTTGTGTATTTCCTATTAAAAATCTTTTTCTGATTTTAAACCTTTAAATTTGTGTATTGACCCCAACATACTTCAAAACAGACAAGTATCTTAGATGTTCCCCCGCTCCTCTACAATCCCCTTGTCACCATGTCCCAACAATCCAATAAAAATATTTTGATTTCTAAATAATTTCAGTTCTGGAACTGCTGTGGATTTACTTTTTTGTTTTGTTTTGGACCTTATTTAGACAATAATAAACTTAATACATGATTTACTTACCCTTACTTGCCATTTTTCTAGTGTACTCCAAAAATAGGTATTTCTTCTTTGTAGACTATTTCTGAGAAGCTGTCTGTGTGATAAAACTTCTGAGCCCTTGTATGCTTGAAATATCTTTATTTTACCCTTGTATTTAAATGGTAATTTAAGTATAAATTGTAAGTTTTGAAAATTTTCCCCCTCTCTTTGAAAAGAACCATCAATTTCTTAGAACCAGCATTGCCTTTGAGCCTTCTGGAGTCTGATTCTCATTTATCCTTTATAAACGATTTACTTTTTCTAAAAATTCTTGGAGTTTTATTTTTTGTTCTTTCATTTTATTATACTGTAACTAGTTGCAGAACTTATCCCCCAATTTTCTCTTGGCTCTTTGAATCCTTTCAATCCGAAGTCCTGCGTCTCTGTCTAAATCTGGGACTTGTCAATTACTGTTTCATGAGATACTCTCTCCTCCTGTCTCCCTTCCTACTGCCAGGCCTCCTATGACACAGCTATAATGACCCTTCCAGGGCAGTCCTCTACCTGTCCATGTTTCTTCACATGCTCCAGCTTTTGGTCCCTTCCTCCTGTCTTCTAGGAGAGTTTCTTAACCGAATCTTTTGCTGCATAGCCCAACTCTTGGGTTCATCTCCCCTCTGAGAATTCACATACCATTAACTTGTACTTGGTTCTTATTTTGGTGCCACTTGTTCTTGCTAGAGGTTTCTAGGTATGGTCCCTCTTTGAAGCTCTTTGCTAATCTGTTCTTTTCTGTACTGATCCATGAACTTGATTTTTGGCTGATAGAGATGGTTTGGTTTGGTGGCTTTTCTCTGTAGCAGTTAAGACCCTGGGATAAGTTCATCCATTTGTCTATGGCTTCCTTTTTTCCTGGAGCATTTAGTCATCCACTCTGTTAATGGCTGCCCAGTCTCCCGAGCTTGTGCCTCCGAGAGCAGTCTCGGACACTAGCCATCCCCCGCCTTGGGCTGTGAGGGTGGGTAGGAAGTGGAGGGTACACACCAGGCTTTGTAGTTATTCGTACCTATGTCCCCTTGAGCATACCACTCTACCGCTGCTGCCAGAGTGCTGTGAGTGGGGGCGATAGGGAGAGAGCATCACTGCTAAAGAAACTACTCGCCTACCCAGGCTTCTCCCAAGCACCTGGCTCAGGGCTAGTGAGGGCCTCGCCTCCCAGCTGAAATCTGGGCCTTCTGCTGCCTAATGTTTTTCTCACAGCTTTTATGTTTCATTAACATGTCTGGAATCTCCAAAATCGTGTTGGAAGCCCATCCTAGCTTGCCATCTTGTCGAAATGGTGCATAACACTTTTAAAAAAGTCATTAGAAGGAGGTTAAAAAGACCTGGAATGTGTATATACTCGTATTCCTATTTTTTAAACCATGACCTCTTGCACCGCAAAAAGCAGTTTAGCTTTCTAAATAGATGATACATTTCACTTTTAGTGTTTTTATTTGAATACTTATTTTGAGCTTTGGGTTTGATTTTAAACCAGACAAGAAATATTTAATGCGTATCTTCTCTGTGTCGGGGACTGTTATCCAGCTTTGGGAATACGACAGTAGGCAAAGCAGCTGAGAATCCCTGCCTTCATGGAGCTTTAAAGAAGACGATAAACAAGACTAAATGCAAAATGTATATTATCTCTTAGTGAGTTGGATTGAACACAGGTTGTGGTTTAGCTCAGCAAGTCCAGGGGAGCGAGAGGGACCTGAGAGTTTAGGGTCTCATTAAAATGGTGGACAGTAGAATGAATTAAAGCTAGATTGGGAGGGGAAAGTGGGCATATGGGTGGTAGGCATGTTAGATTAGAAGTGAGGCAAAGGACTGTTGGAATTGGGATGCTAACAGGAGTGATGTGAATAGATGGGAGGAGGCTAGAGAACAGATGTTTGGAGTTAAGATAACTGCAGGGTTGCAGTAATGGTGAGTGACCAGTTCAAGGGTATGATCATGGAAGAAAGTGACTAAGTTAGATGGACAATAAGAACACTGGAGGAGTGCACCTGGGTGGTTCAGTGAGTTAAGCCTCTGCCTTCAGCTCAGGTCATGATCTCAGGGTCCTGGGATCGAGTCCCGCATTGGGCTCTCTGCCGAGCAGAGAGCCTGCTTCCCCCTTTCTCTCTGTCTGCCTTTCTGCCTACTTGTGATTTCTCTCTCTGTGTGTCAAATAAATAAATAAAATCTTTAAAACAAAAACAAAACACCGGAGGAGAGTGACTTCCATTTGTGCCTGTGATTGAATAATGGGGACCACTTTTACTCTTCTTTTTTTAAAATATTTTTAAAAAATTTTTATTTATTGGAGATAGAGGATAAGATAAGAGAGCACTAGTGGGGTGGGGGCAGGGGGAGAGGGAGAAGCAGGCTCCCTGCTGAGCAAGGAGCTCCATGCAGGTCTCGATCCTAGGACCTCGGGATCATGACCTAAGCCGAAGGCGGGTGCTTAACCAACTGAGACACCGGGAGCCCCTACCCTCCTCCCTTAAACAAGTAGAAAATTATATGAAGTGTGTTGAAATAACCATTTTCAGACAACATGTAATATAGGAAAATGATCCCTGAGATTGCTCTAGCTTACTGCCTGGAGGTCATAGTGCAAGGAGGGGGAGCCTGAACAGAGCCTGGCAGTCTCTGTGATTTGGGGACAAAGTTGAGATTTCAGGGAGGTCAGAGAGACAGGAATTCATTAGAATACTGGAAAAATTGAGTGAGCTCCAGAGATCTGCTGGGGGTCCTCCCCAGTCCCTTCAGTAGAGTACTAGTGAATGTACCTGTGTGAGGAAGCCACTCAAGCCTGATGAAAAGTAAGGGATGATCTTGGAGTCCTGGGCTGTTTGTGGTGACTGGCATGAAAGACATGATGGAATTAGTCCTGCTGGTTTCCAGGGAGACAGTGGTGGAGAGCCTGTGAGTTTCGTGTGGGGACAGAGAGTGTGAGCATCTTGCCAAAGCTCTAAGAGTTCTGGAGCTCCCACTTGACCTTGATAGAGGAGGTCCGCAAGGGGATTGCCCTATTCCTAAGAGTTAAAATCCCCCCTTGACCTGCTGCCTCACTTGACTCCTGCTGATGGACCCATGAAGTCCTTTGGGGAATTGAACTCACCCTCTAAGAATTGTGTTAATGTCATCCTTTTCCTAGGGACTTTTTTCCCCCCAGAAGAATACACCTAATTTACGGTTTCAAAACAGAATTCATTTAACAGAATGTGTTTTCCAGCAAATTGACTAGAAAATACTGGCTCCTTTCCTTTAAGAATTGCTTCCACTGTTTATATGTATATATGTGCATGTTTATTTTTATGTATGTATAAGATATTTATTTTAGTACTAATTTTGGCCTAAAGAGAGTTGACTAAGGTCAATTCTTTCTAAAGGAGACTTTCCGAGGCCCAGTCAGAACACCACTCATCTTTGTGTTCCTAGACCTAGATACATAGAAGGCTCTGAGTAAAGATTTGTTGAGTAAATGTATTTGAGGTAAAATGTGGCATTCAGAGTGATTAAAGCCTTTGTGTGTGTTTTGTTGTGAGGACTGAGGCCGCCAAGCTGGTGACTTATATGCGGACCTGTGAGACTGTGCCTCTGCCCGGCCAGCGGGGCTTGCTGAGGTGGACCTGTCTTACAAGGTTTGTGGGAGTCGACTGGAAATTCTTCTGTTAGGAGTGACAGGGAAGAATGCCTGACTGGATACATGTCAGGGTAGTGGCTGAAGGTAAGACAAGAGCAGAGCACTTTTCAAGAACTCGTGTCCTAAAATTGAGATCTTTTCATTTATCTTTGGACCAAGTCATACATTCACATTCTTCAAAACTTAGAAGGTTCAAAGCTGTCCAGTCGCCCCCTCCCCCCTTGTGGGCAAGTTGCCTGGTGAGCCATTGAGTTCTCCCTTCCTAGAGGCGGCCATGGTGTGACGTCATAAAAGATAAGCTGACTGTTCAGATGGTGGATCAGGTTAGGAAATTAGGTTTGTCGTTGTTGTCTGCCAAGCATTGTGCTGAATATTTTCTATGTAAATTAATCTTCATAACAATCCTTTGAGGAATTGTTTGCCTTTATCGCTCATGGTTTATCTTCTCTGCTCAAACATCTTTCTGCTCCATCCTTGTCAGCCGATTTTAACTTAGCTTCTTTGTTCTCTGCGGACCATCTCCTCCCCTGTGACCGCTGAAATGTCCCTGTGTTAAGATCTGGATCCAGTGGTGTGTTGAAAGTAGCTCCTGTCCGCTTGGAAGACTGATGGTCCTCTCGCTTCCCAGCTCTGTATTCAGTGACATCCTGTTCGTAACTTGAAATCAGTCATAGTAGGAATATTTACACCATGGGAACTGGCCAGTGCTATAAGTCAAGGCCATTCTTTCCAGAGAACTGGTTGTTAAATGTTTATCAACACACCACCGGATCCTCTTCCAGTTTTGTTGTTTAATGAGCCAGCTAAAGGTAACTGAAGGATGGAATTTGTAAAACCACATAGACATACCTTAAGTAAATGATTTTTTTAAAGTTTGCCATCAATTGACAAGCTTTAATACTTAGTTCATGAAAATGTTCAAAGATTCAAGAAAGTTGAAAAACTAGTATAGTGACTGTTCATATACCTATCTCCCAGATTTGCTAGTTCTTAATGTTTTTTTCTTGAACTTCACCCTGAAATGTTGAGCATACTTCTTCTGCGTAATCCTAATTCCATCATCACTAAGACATTTATAGTTCTCCACCATCATTTTTGTCCCCAGTCCCTACTCCTATTTTTCTAATTGTCAATTTCTAAAAATGTTATTTACAGTGGTTCTGTTTTGTTTTAGATTTTATTTTTAAATAATCTTGATACCCAGGGGCGCCTGGGTGGCTCAGTGGGTTAAAGCCTCTGCCTTCGGCTCGGGTCATGATCTCAGGGTCCTGGGATCGAGCCCCGCATTGGGCTCTCTGCTCAGCAGGGAGCCTGCTTCTTCCTCTCTCTGCCTGCCTCTCTGCCTACTTGTGATCTCTGTCTGTCAAATAAATAAATAAATAAATAAAATCTTTAAAAAAAATTCTTCTTTAAAAAAAAAATGATCTTGATACCCAATGTGGGGGTTGAACTCAGGACCCCAAGATAAAGAGTCTCATGCTCCACTGACTGAGTCAGCCAGGGGCCCCTATTTATAGTTTTTTTCTGACAAGGATTCAATCTAGATTTGTATGTTGGAATTGGTTGTTCTCTTATTTCTTTTAAGCTCGAATAACCCTCTTCTCCCAACCAGTGTTTTCCCTGACATTGACTGTTTTCAGTTTTTTCCAAGTTTCAAACATGTACAAAAGGAGAAAAAAACAGATGATGAACCACAATATACCCAACACTAATTCAGGGACTGTCAGAATTTTGCCACATTTGCCTCATTTATCTTGCTTCTTCACTAGAATATTTTAAAAACAAATCCAAGACATCCTTTTGTTCTCCCCCTCCCCCCGATAACGCTAAAAAATACATTTTCCTATGTAACCAAGTTTGTTGTTACAGAACACCAAACAGAATTAATAATGACATTGACTTTTTAAAGGAACCAGGCTAATTCTTTGGTAGTGTCCTCAATTTGGGGTTTCTATGATCATTTCCTCGCGAGAACATTTCATTTCTCTATCCTGTATTTCCCATACACTGGAGATTGGATTCCAGGTTTTGATTAAATACTTTAGGCAGGAATACTTTATAGAGGATGAAAAGTACTTCAGAGCTCATCGCATCAGGTAGCCCATAAAGTCTGGCTTTCCACTCTTAATGATGTTACATTTGATCACTTGACTAAGGTGGTGACTGCCAGTTGTCTCCATTGTATACATCGGCTTTCCTCTTTGGGATTAGCAGTAATCCTTGGAGCAGTGCTTTGGCACCAAATGAATATTCTGTTCTCCATCAGCCTTTCCCTTAATGGTTTAAGCAGCCATTAATGTTCTTTGCCTGAATCAATTTATTGCAGCAGGCACTGGAAAATAGGACTGCTCTTCTTCTGATACGAATCCAAGGCGTTTTCTTTTGGGTATGGGTTCACGAGTTGGTGTTTCCTGTAATGGTGTATGAGCCCCATCTATAATTCATCTTCTCTTAATTCTCGATCTTCTAGTCTTTTTAAGTGGACAAGCAATACAAGCATTTCCAAAGCTGTGCTAATGCAGACTCTTTCCAGGTTTTTCCTCATGTATCCTAATTCTCTTGGCCACTCATCATTCACTCTTGTTTTTTGAGGGTTTTTTTCCCCTTAATTTTTAAATTTTATGTCCACTCCAGTTTTTTTTTTTAAGCAACCTGCTTTTGCTGATTCTTTCCAGAGGATTCATCATAGTTGCCATAGAAACAACAACTCATTTTATTGTCCTCAGTTTCTGTAATTTTTAAGTTACATAGTTGTAGCATCAAGTAAGTACAGATGTCGCAAATAGGTTTGAGAGCAAAAATAACCACTTCTTCGTGAACATTCTTGTTAATCTCTGGAACTAGAGGATGTAGAGTACTAGATAGTAGCATACTAGCTATAAGCATTCAGTGTGCTGGGGACCCCAGTCAGTGTGCTTCACAGGGAGAACGGAACGAGTCCGTTAATCAGCAAGTTGTTACGCGGAGGTCAACTTAAGAGAGCCTCGACCATGTTGTCATTTTACTTGCCTTGTCTTCCCCGCTAGACTTCCAGCCCCTTGACAGTAAAGACTAGTCTTACTTGTATGTTTTTTCCGTTTTAATCCCTGGGCTCAGTACAGTGCCTAGCCTACAGTGAGTGCTCAGTAAAAATATTGGATAAACCAATTCATGACCAGCACCACAGGGGACCACAGGTGACTTCTGATCTTGACATAGTAATCTTGGCAGTATCTTTGCAAACATCAGGGTCGGTGCAGTCATTGCGTGTAATTTAGTCTTTTGTTGATTTTTCCTCTTCTCGTTCCTTCAGTCTTTGAGTCTTCGCTCTGTGCCAACTTCCTTGACTTTTATTGTGTATTGCAAGCCACCTGTGTTTATTATCGTTCCAGTTTCCTGACAAAGATGCAAAAAAAATGTATGATGGTTTTGCTGCCATGGTGCTATGCACAAAGCAAGAGGAGATGTTGAGGAAAATACTAAGTAGTTCCTTAGTTCTCTAATCTAGGGTTTAACCAATCCCAGGAACTGAAGTCTTCTGTTTCTTCACAGAGGAGATATGACAAAGGCAGTGGCTGTACAAGCTTCCTTCATGGGCCGCCCTCCCCACTGCCTCATCCAGTAAGCGGGAGCAACTACTTCTAGAGGTGAGAGGGGAGGGAGGACATCTCCGTAACCCATTTGATCCCCCCCCAGCTGCAAAATTTTGGTTTTGAGAAACAGTGAACAGCCTGTAGAGTTACATTGAAGAACTTGACGAAAAACCTGCAGAGCGTTGAATGCTCAGGTACTAGAAGTTATGCTCTTTGATAGAAGCCCATAACCTATATTTTAAAAGCTACTTGTAGCTGAATAATCCCAGTGATCCCGAGAGTCTGTTTCTGTAGCTATTAAAAGGTATTAAACAGGCACATCTGAGATGACTTTTAACTTCCAGAACCAGGAGAAAGTTTGTCAGTAACACACTCCTTATCATTCATCGATTCCTTACTATATGCCAGGTACTGTGTTAAATGTTACATTTTTTAAAAAGATTTTACTTATTTGAGAGAGAGAGAGAGAGCATGAGAGGAGAAGGTCAGTGGGAGAAGCAGACTCCCTGTGGAGCTGGGAGCCCAATGCAGGACTCGATCCCGAGACTCCAGGATCATGACCTGAGCCGAAGGCAGTCGCTTAACCAACTGAGCCACCCAGGTGCCCTAAATGTTACATTTTTATCATTCAATTTTCAAAGTGAACTTAGGACTTCTCTCTATCTTACAGATGATTAGTCATACCAGAACCAGAGGATCCAAACCCAGATCTGTCCAATTTTAGTTTAAGACCCTGAAGCACTAATGGGATTCGCTGGGGTCCCATTATCCACACTTGGACTTTAAAAATCTGTGACTTACAGGGAGGATCAGTGACCAAGGATGACCTAGGGATTCTGAAGTTTATGTCAGGAACCATGGTGATGTTCTTATTAGGCAGTTGTAGTATCTTCTCCCGGGCATGTTAAGGCATGTTTGTTGTCCTTTTTACTGAAGGGCACATCCCTTAGAAGGATGGTCTGTTTTTGAAGATACAAGCAAATGAATGTCAAGTTCTTTTGAACATTCATTCAGTAAGCTAAATGCATATTTCTTACCATCATTTTTGAATATGAATCTTGGTTTCCAGACCAAATTCATATTGTATATTTAAGAAAACAATGAAAATTCTTTGAAGAGATTCTCACTCAATGGGGAGATAGTCTCAAACTCAACAGGGTTTGATTTCTGCTTGTTTTTTAAGCTGGCTTTATCTGGGGACAAATTCTATTGTATCTTTTCTAGAACTTGGTGCCAGTAGGAGTTAAAATAATAAAATCAGTTCAATTAAATTAAATAGCAAATGAGTCTTTTATGTACAAGGCCTTAGATCAGTTGATAGCAATCAGCAGTCACTTTTCTGGGAAACGGTTGCTAAAATTATGATCAACCAGCAGTCACTGGCCTCATTTACTCCATTGTGTCCCAGGAAGAAAAACAATCTTAGGACAAGAGCTTGCAAAGGCAATACCATTTTTTCCTAATCCTTATTATCTCCTCTCCCATTTTCTTATGATTAATTTGACCTTTTTTTTTCTCTCTTATTGAAAGTATTCTATACCAGACACTGTGCTAATTAGCTTCTGAGGCTTTCAGTATGAAAGAGAACTCTTGCATTCAGGAATCTCACGGTATAGCAGAGGAGCGAGAATTAGAATACAGGATAATAAGTGAGTGAAGGCTCTGGGGAAACAAACAAGACAGCCGAACCCAGCTGGCCTAGGCAAGGTCAGCAAGACTTCCAGGATGAGAAGATACTTGAATTGTATCTTGGAGGAAGAGTAATAGGAAAAGAGCCAAGGGAAGAAGGAGGTGTTCTTGGCAAAGGAAACCATGAAACCACACATTTGGTCTGGAGAAAGGCAAACCCTGTGCTCTGACGGGGAATGAGAAAAGGTGTAGGAGGTGAGGCTAGAGGAAAAGCTGGGAATCATGTCATCGAGGGTGCCGTGAGCCATCCTAAAGCATTTAAAGTGTCTTCAGCATAACGGGCAGCCACTGAAGATTTCAAGCAAGAAAATAATGTGTTCAGATCTGGTTTGTACAAGACGTTAGAAGGTTGTTGCCTTCAGAAGACCCACAGTGCGGACCCATGACTCAGGGGAGCTAGTGACAGGGTTGGAGATTATTGGAGGGGTTCAGTGGATAGTTAGAAGCAATCTTAAATTTAGAAGTATTTGGCAACCAATTTCTCATAGCAGGGTGGAACTAGAAGAAAAGGAGGACTCTGAGACAACTCCCCCAGTTTTATTTTTGATAGAAATTGTGGTGTCATTAGTCAGCAAGAGGAATGGAAGTGGAGGAACAGGTTGGTGAAGAGGGTGACAGATTCCGTTTTGGACGTGTTGGACTTGAGATGTCCGGAGGGCAAGTGAAGAGAATCAGGTAGGCAACTGGGCTATTTTTATGTCTCTACCTGCAGTCGAGGAGAGATTAGACTGGGCATGGTGGTAGTATGTAGATTCAGTTTTCGGCCTGTGGGTTAGGTCTCCTTTTGTGACCGTTACCTAATGACTACACGGTGGAAAGCAGCTTGACTATCAAAGCTTAGGGTTAAGTGCTTCTCACAAGCGGGGTCCTGGGAAGGGCTCTAGCAAGTGTGTTTACACCATCATGTGTTTTTGTAAAACTTTGCAAAGTCCGGATACGTTAACTGCAATCGGTCAGAATTGTTCTCTTGGTTCTTTGAGTTACGCCCGCGCTCCCATCTGGCCATACTGGAGTGGTCCCAGGCATGCTTATATATATATATATATATTTTTTTTTTTTTCGTCCAGCTGTGGGGAGGGTGAGCTGGGGAGCCATTTCGTTTGGGTTTGCAGTCTCTCCGATGTGTAAGTTACTGCTAGCCTACCCAGTGTGGGAATGGCGTGGAGAAATACTCCTGCCCACTGTGCCACACACGTGCTGGACCGGCATTCATTGTCAAGATACAAATGTGTCCTAACACACCTGGCGCTGGCATCATGGACAAAAAAAAGTGTCAAATGAATGAAGCCTGCGACTGATTGTAGGAAAATGTCCCACTACATCTGATGATGTCTTAGCCTGAACTGCCCCGATACAGAGGCTTGCGTACAGAGAAGTTGATTTGGAATGGGATCACCAGGGAGCAGGAGTTCAGGATAGAGTAAGTGAAATGGGAAGGAGGGAAGTACAAGGACACAATAGTGCATTTGGCCACAGCTGCAGGCAACAGGTGCTCTCTCCTGCCTCGGACATTTAGAGAAACCTTAGGAAAGGCTCCTGGAACTGTGCTCTAGTAGGAAAGGAGGAAGTCTCCTCCCATGGGCGTTAGTGCCTCCCCATTCTGGATTACATGCACACAACCGCAGGTGGGCTGTGGGGGAAGTCCCACGGTGGAAGTGAGCAGCACATCAGGCTGTCCCATGAGTCGGATGACAGCATGGTGTCTGAAAGCCAGTGGGGATCTGTGTGGAGTTAGCCGCCCAGGCAGCAGACAGAGTAAGCAGTGGGGCCCACAGGATGGTGAAGTAACACTGAAGGGGGATCTAATGTGGACAAAGGATTCTGTTCTCATTCATTCCTTGTCCAACATTCACTCTTGTTAGGATTACACACAGTAATGTATCACATACAGTTATAAATCTCTTTATCTTTTTGGTAAGAATTACACAAAATAGACTTTGTCAGAATTACTGTAGGACAAGAACTTGTACTATTACTACAAATTCCAGAAGGCACGCTGTTACCTGATTCTCACTGGAATTTTCCTGTATAGACACAATTTATGCACATGGGATCATACTGTGGCTAATATTCCAGGTTTTCTTTCCCTTAATGTATTTTGGATAACTTTTCATAATTATGTAGATCTACTTTGCTTTTTTAAATAGCTGCATAGTAATTTCATTGTGTGGTTGGACTGGAATTTATTTAATCGGGCTTCTACTGGTGAATATTTAGGTGGTGATGTTTTTTTTCCTCATGGAAAAATCCTCTTATCTCCAACACAATTTTCAGCAATATGGGGGGAGAGCTAGATAATGGGGATGGTGAAAAGGAGAAATTGTGAAGGAATTTATAATAGAAAAAAATGTTTTAAAGATTTATTTAGAGAGAGTGTGCTCTTAAGTATGGGGGTGGGGGAAGGACAGAGGGAGAAAGAGTCTTAAGCAGACTCCATGCTGAGTGGGGAACTGGATGTTGAACTTGATCTCACCACCCTGAGATCATGACCTGAGCCAAAGCCAAGAATCAGACTCTTAACCAACTGAACCACCTAGGCATCCCAGAAAATGTTTGGTTTTTTAAAGTCGTCAAATCACATCTTTTTTCTCCTCTATAATAACAGTGATGTGCAGGGGCTCCTGGGTGGCTCAGTGGGTTAAGCCTCTGCCTTCAGCTCAGGTCATGGTCTCGGGGTCCTGGGATGGAGCCCCGCATCGGGCTTTCTGCTCAGCAGGGAGCCTGCTTCCCCTTCTTTCCGCCTGCCTCTCTGCCTGCTTATGATCTCTCTCTCTGGCAAATAAATCAAAAAATCTAAAAAAAAAAACAAAACAAAAACAACATACAATGATGTGCTTGTGGTTCCCAGGGACAGGAAACAGAAGAGTAAGATGCTAGGACTTCTTCTATGTCAGGACAATAAGGAAAACTTCAAACTATTTTTACCTTCATTTTTTTTCCAAGTAGATTATTTGCACAACAATTATTTGCACAGAATTTCCATGCAGGATTAATACATTGGATAAGAAATTGAACTACATGATCTAGTTTTCCCTCAACTTTAGGACTCAGTGACTTTTGATAATCTTATATTAACTGTACAGTGTAATAACAATCCCCCCTCCTCATTCCAACTTGAGATCCTCAGGAAGGACTTTACAAAAGGAGACTTGAGTGGGAAAGGTGATAGGTCTTTCTTGAACAAAATCAGCCCTCAGTTTCCCCTTTAAGCAGGCTTAAAAAGAATGGGTGCCTGCTCAGGCCTATCCTTAAAATGTCTGCTTCTAAAGCAGGAAATGGTGTGGCTTGATTGATCTGCAGTGTTTTTTAATACTTTGTGTAGGCTGAGATAATTTTTGTTCACTCTGAACATCACAAGAGGATTGAGTTTTTATGTATGACTTGGTGTCCCTACCAGTCTTGTGTACTTGTGTTATAGAAATCATCCAGAAAATTTAGTTGAGTTGCAATCAAGAGGGGGATTGGACTACAAAACAGAGTTCTAAATGACGATTGGCCCAGAAAAGTAAGATACAAGGAAGGGACAGAAGAGAAAATCATTAAATGAAAAACAGCGGCATTTGGCCTTAGCAGCAGAAATGCATTTCTCTTTTTGGAATCTCCTACTGGGTTTGATGGACTGCTGTGAATCTGGTTGGACTATTACCTTACTGGTATGGTCAGTCTTCATCATCCAAAGGCTACGAGTCAGAAATAGACTCATTAGTTCTAAAATAAATACCAGAGTTCTATAGAAGAACTACCTGTCTCTTGGGAAAGATGAGAAGGTTCCCATCCTCTCCGCCCGAAAGCCATCTTTTGTCTTAGCCATGTTTTCCATTGCTGATCATTTACTAGGAAAACATTCCAATGAGTGTACAGTGAGTGTTACCACCAAAAAAGATGAAGTGGAGATGCCCGGCATGCCTCACTATTTATAATAAAAATATTTCCCCAAAAGATGGGAAAATCCCAAGTCTTTAAATACTCTGGGAGAGAGGAATAATGGAAAAAAACTCTTCAGTTTCTCTTCTGTTGATTCACGAGAGTTTCTCACAAATCATTTGGATGGGCCATTAAGTCACAGAATGGCTGGAATCTTATATTAATTGCCTGCCTTTGGGTTTCTGGCTAAAGCATCTGGCAGCAAAACTGAAGGCAAGCAAAAGAGAACCCCGAGTGGGTGGTGGTATGGGAATGCAAGCCTATCTATTGTTTTCAGCCTGGAATCCTAACTTAGGTGGAAGGACCAGATGACAGTCTTTAATGGAAGGGGTCCATTTGGACGGATTGAAAGAAAGGATTTGGCTTCTTTTAGATACAACTACAGTTTAGTCTAGGTGAATTTTTTGTCGCTGTTGTTCCAAAAGGTTACTTGATTTACTCTTTCTAGCAGAAAGTTCATTAAGCATCTCGCTCTGGCTCAGCATCCACATCACTTTGTCTTTGTAGACAATCGTCCATTGTCTCGGGTTTGAGAAATGAAAATTTCATCTAATCCTAATTTTGTTTTGGTATCTGCTTTCTAAATCCCTTTGTGGTGTGGATCCTGAGTCTGTCCAACAAGCAGAACCAGCAGAAGACAGACACACACACCCAATATTCATTAAGGGATCTGTTAGAAGGAATAGGCATGTGCCGTTGTGGGGGCTAAGGCAGTCCCCAATCGGTAGGAAAGGGCACACGGCTTGGTTTGCAGCTGTTTTTGACGTGTGGAACTTCTAGTTCTCAGAAAGTCTGCACCCTGCTTTTAAGGCCTTCTAGCTAATCAGGTCAGGCCCACCCAGGATAATCACCCTCAAAGTTAACCCATTAGGGACTTTAATTGTACCTGTGAAACCCCTTCCCAGCAGCACCTAGGTTAGTTCCCTCCCCAGGTGGACACGTCAAAATTCCATCCCATCTAGAGAAACCGAGGAGGAGCGCTCTGGAAAATGATACTGCCATTGAGGCACCTCTACTAATAATTCTACTGGGTTCTTAAATTCAGGCTTATTTCTCTACTAATCTTGAAAACCAGTCCTATCTGAGCACTCAGAGTTCATAACTGCCTACTGTGTGCCTCAGCCGGGGAAGGGGAAGCCTCCGGATAGTGAATCTCATCAGGATTAGACCCTCCGTACCCCCTGCTCTTGTATTTTCAGAAGTTGCGCATGTCAAACGAGTTTTTGTTGACTAAAAAATGTTTTCCTATTGATTATCATTTTATGAGCTTTTTAACATTTGCCTGAACTTAAAAGCTAAAGCTTAAGTGTCACTGCCAGTAGAACACTAAGTCTTTATTTCACCAGAGAAACTATTGAAATGGCCTGTTTGGGGGAGGGGGAGGGGAAGTCCGTGAGATCTTGTGGGGATGGACGTGTTTTGTGTCGTGACTGAGGCAGCGTCCGTGGCCTGGTTGGGATACTGGGCTATATATAGTTTGGCAAGATTTTACCATCGAGGAAACTGGGTAAAAACACTCAGCATCTTTCTGTTCTTTGTTAACGACAGCATATGAATATACAGTTATCTCAAAATGAAATCCTAATAGAACAACAATCATTTTATAAAGCAAATAATCCTTTTGTAATGAGAATCATTTTCTAATCATTTAAAAAAAATAGTTTCCTTAAGGAGGTAGACATTTAAATATATTTGGTCTTCTGCCGGGAATAAAGCATATTCTCAACGTAGATTTGGTGAGTGGAAGAGCCTATGCCTGATGGGAAAATTGGAGGGGACAGTTGAGTGTGTAGTGTTAAATACAAAAAAATTTTTTCAAGAATCATGATTAAATGCTTAGATGGAATATTATTGGGCATATTGTAAACAGACCGTGTTTTGTTTTGTTTTTTTACAATGATGACGACTGAGATGTGGATATAACTTAAAAACTAATGGACAAAATCTGAGCCCAGAAGATATCTCTAAGAAATGCAAGTGGTAGTTTCAGGACAGGTGAAATACCTTTTCTTTTTTCTTTTTTTTAAGCACAGAGAGTTGTATTGATAGAAAATAAAAAATATGCCCAAAGGATTTAGATAAATTTGTGGCTTTACTCCATAAATATTTGTGCACCTGTGATTGGCCAGGCAGGTGTCTGTGGCTTTAATATACGTCAGGAATTTTCCTAACATGTAAAGGTGATTGTCCTTCGAGGCAACCATACCTTCCCCCCATCTCCACTGATACAGCGGTCAAGTTCTGAGAACCCCATGGATGGGATTTTCTCAGCCTGTGCTATTTCTGATCTGACTGCGTGAGAGATTGGTATGGACGACGAAATCCAACCAGTCGGTAGTAGTACTGTGGGGATATCTGACAGACCTAATTCCTTTAAAAATGTCTTAAAAGATACTGGCAACCTAATTTTTTTCTCTCAGGTATTGTGATTTTAGGGATACAGGATACGAAACTACAGTTATGAATGGGAACGTGGCCCCAGGCTCCATTCAGAGGTTAAGAAGCAGATGCGGATAACACACAGGGAGGGCAGCTGTAGGTGCGTCATTGGAGCTGGGCCCTGGTGGATCTGGCCTGTGGGCGGTGGAGGGGGGGTGCTCTGCACAGTGCCCAGGACCCTGTAGTCAGCTTCTGGGAAGGCATTCACTTTGCTTCTGGGGGTGGAGGGGGGAGTCCCTTAGGGGCCAAGGGCCTCAGTGAGTGGCAGCCTCCTCACTCTGACTTTGAGTGACCATCGAATAGCAGGCCGCTTCCCTGAAAGTTCCATCATCGGAGGTAGTAGGTCACTTCAGAGTTCTATCTAGGAAGTGGTCCTGTTAGGAAATGTTATCTGTGTCAAATAAAACCCTCCCCTCAGCACCCTTCCCACTCAGATTTTAGGGAGCCATGATTCCATGGCCAACCCCAGTAAACCACACCCGCCCCCACCCCGGGCAGACATGACCTAACTGGGAGTGAGGCTGTGGATGACTGAGATGACCCCGCATGTCTGGGCTGGAGGAGCTGTCCGGCCGGGGAGAGCTCAGGCAGCCGCTTACTGGCCGGCCACAAGAATTTTTGGAAGTAGTAAAACTTTTGGTAAAGGGGGGCTTTTGTCTCCCAGAATAGCAACAGTTATCATCACTTAAGCCCACTGATTTCTATATACAGCAAGTGCTTCTATATATATACTCATGTATTGTTTATATAGGACTATTTTAAGATCTGTGTCACATTTTTCTGGTGTATTTTATGGTGGGAAAATTCAATTGGAAAAAATGCATTTAGCTCTGGTGGGGGTGGTAAGGTAAAATAAGTACTTACACACACACACACACACACACACACACACGAATTTGTTGTTTCCTGTTTAGCTTTAAATGGTACAGAAATCGCTGGGCGATAGAGCTCCTGAAAAGAAATTCTGTTGCTTCTCCTTAAGTTGAACTGCTGTTCTCATGTTCTTGTGTTATATGATAGCTACTACCATGTTAGTGTAGAAGACCTACAAGACATGTGTAAGAGTTCACCCATGTTTTACTTACAGAAGTTATGAGAAAATGGCTTTGTGTAATGTGGCTTATAATTCAGGGGACCTTCTTTTTTTATTTTTGGTAGCTGTTGAATCGAGAGGGAAATGGATGGGGAAAGGACCTGTGTACGGTTAAGGGTAACGTGGGTGCAGAGACTTGGGCGCTCAGGCTGGGGGATGGCAGGAGCTGCGATCCCAGAGGGGTGTGTCGTGGAAGTGAGTGCAGGGGTTCGGGTACTGTGAGGACCAACCCCTTCTGACAGATGCTCCTTCCTACGTGTTGGGTGAGGAGGGTTGGGCCTCAGCCAGGTGCTGTGGGAGAAGGGGGTGACACGAGGAGCTCAGTCCAGCAGAGAAGATGACAGCCTTACCAGGAGGCAGCCAGTGACCGTGCCTGATGAGAAATGTAGGGGGCACTGTGGGAGTTGAGGAATGGAAAAGACCATTTCTACCTTTGGGGACCAGGAAGGGCATCCTGGGAAAGGTGCCATGTGGAGAGGAGCAATGACAGGGACTGCCAGGATCAGGACTTCGAGGAGAGCTGGAGTAAAGCTGTCATGGTTACAACTGGAGGAAATCGGGCCACCTGTTGGCTTGTGAGCTATGTGTAGGAGGAGTGTGGAGACAGAGGTGGAAGGAGGGGGCCGTGGGGCCAGGTTCTGATGGCCTCTGAGCCCTACTCTACCAGGTTTTCTCCTTTGCTAAGCAGATAGGAAGTGAACGCCGCAGAAGGGATGACATGAGTTGTGAGCGAGTGAGCCTTACGTTTCCAGGAGCAGAGAAGAGACAGGTGTTCGGGGATGTGCTAGACTTGGTGGGGTTTGTGGGGGCTGGGAGGAGGGTAATACAAAGATACAGAAAGCCTAGGCGCCCCTGTCTTCAAGAAGGTGACGGTCTCATCGGGGAAGATGGGGGAACAAGTGCAGGTAACAAGCTGTTGGGTGAGGGGCACAGGCACCAACGATGGCTTTCCATTTCAGGGACTTGAAGGCTTCTGTTGAGTCCCACCCCTGCCCAGGTGTCTCCTCTAGCAGTCTCTGGTCTCTTCATTTGTGCCTCATGTGGTATGGTTCGTACATTTTCAAGGACCTTGGTAGTTCTGTCCTCAGTTTGCCTCCGGTAAATTACAAAACCCAGCCCTGAACACAATAATGCAGGTGTGACTGAAGACAGGAGGAGCGTCGCTTCCCTTCTTCGGAGGTTGTATTCCCACGTAATCATCGTGAGCTCGCATGTTTTAGGATCACTGGGATTTCTAGTTTGGGAGGATCCTTTGTCAACAAACAGAAGGGGTTGGGGAACGGAGGTCTTCCCAGGGAGGCCACAGGCGGGCCTCTACCTGCCTTGGAACCAGAAGTGAGTTTATCCTACTTGGGCACTTCTGTCCCCCTCTGTTCCCTATTCCCTGTTCTGGGCTCCCCTCCAGCCTCCTGCCTCATTCACCCCCTTTGGTCCGTTCTGCCGTGATCTTGCTAGTCCTCCTGGGTGGTGGTTCTGCAGGAATATGTATCTTTGAAGACTTACTGGTCTGCGCATCTGAGATACTCTGTATTCACGCTTCATGAAAAAGGAAGAGGAAAAAGGTGAGAGGAGGGAGAGAAGAGGCAAAGGCAGTTTCAGAGTGTCAAGCCTGGGTGACTGGAAATTTAATGGAATCATTTCTAGAAGTGGGTGCTTGAAGGGGGAGGTGTTCCTTTGGAGAGGAAAGCCTAGTTCTGTCCTAGTGACACGGGTCTTTGTGGCGAAGGCCCCCAGCAGAAGCAGCTTGTGTCTCCTGCTAGCAAGAAGGGTCGGAGTGGAAGTCACACGGACCCTGAGCATGGGCCGCAGCCTTCGATGCTTTGTGCTTGAGGGTCTTTTGTCCCCGTAATCAGCTTTCATGACCTTTTAGGCTGCGTTTGATGATTTCCAGTCCTCTTTGCTTCTTGAAATCGTTTTTTTTAAATTTGGCTTTCGAAACCCCACTGTCCTTCTTCTGCATACCCGCTGGCCTCTCTCAGCTGGCCTGTCTACAACGGGACTGATGTCACCCTTTCAGATGGGGGCCTTCCACAGCCCTCAGCAGTAATGGTGACTCTCTCCTTCCCGTGGCTCAGGCGGAAACACCTTAGAGCTGGCCTTGACCCCTCTCGCCTCTGCCCTACATTCAGTCCATCAGCCAGAGCTGCCGGCTCTATCTGACATACTCAGAATCTAAGTACTTGTCACCTCCACTGCTAGCACCTGCTGCACGCGACCCTCCCCTCTCACTTAGATTCCTGACATAACTTCTCTGGCTCTCCCTTCTCCCGGCCTCAGCCCTTCCCCACTGCCATCCTCCTCCTACCAGCCTCCAAACCTCTTCTCACCTCAGCAGCCAGGGAGATCCTTTTAGAACCGTCCAGGTCATGTCACTCTTTGGCTCAGAACCTTCCAGTGATCTCCTGTCTCAGAGCAGAAGCTCCTGCCTTTCTACTGGTTATATGACCTGCACCTCCTCTCTACCGGCTTCCCTCTTGCTGGCTCTGCTCCCTCCACATGGGCCTCCCTGCCTTCTCCTCCTGCCTCTCCCTCCTCGGGGCCTCTGTTATTCCTCCCGCCTGTCACCCCCGCCCTGGTCCCTTACCTGCTTCATCTGGCTCCTCAGTGCCCCTCAGCTTTGCTCAGATGCCCCCTTATTAGTGAGGCCCTCCCTGCCCATCCTGTGCTAAATAATTCTGCCCCTGCTTTTTGTTCTCCATGGCTCCTGGTCCCCAACTGGATGTGCTTTTTTGTTGTCTCTCCCTCCTAGTGTCTCTCTCTTCCACCAGTTACACGGCCCTGTGTTTTATGGGTTACAGATTACGCTCATACACTTCATCTCACTTGATCCATTGTGTTCATATTTTGCAAAACAAGGTTCGCTCTGGTTAAAGTGTATTATTGATTGACTTCTTGGCCAGTAATCAAAACTGATGTCCTTGGGGAGAAGAACCTCAGTATGGCCCTTCACATCTCCTCCATCCCATTTTGGGAACTTGTTACCACTGAGGATCTTTTAAAAATGAAGGCCTTCCCAAGCTTCCTGGGCCCCACCTTTGGTTAGCGAGGGGCTACCGCACTGCATGGCGTGGGGGGAACAGACCATGTGCTCTCTGCTGGCCACGCCCCCTGGAGTTGAGCAACGTAGCAGTAACGATGATTATACCGTGTTTGGCCTTTCTCCCCATTGAATCTTCCTGCTTGTGTTCTTCCTGCTGTTCGAGTGGCCTTTCTGGGCCCCACGGACTCTGTCTCATGCCTACTTTAATGGGTCTGTTGGACTACTCGCTGTCACTGTTAGCGCGGCGGTATCCGGTTATTCCTGATTCCATGCTCCTTCATGGGCTCTCTTGGCTGGCTTTCTCGGCTCCGTCAGCTAGTCTGTCTGCTGCTCCCCCGCCCCTCCCTGACATCCAATTTGTATAAGAGCAACCGAGCTCATAATTTCACTGGGTGCCCTTTGTCCACCTCATTGCTGTCCTGCCCGATTATTTCCATCAACATACAGCTGGTACCTGTCTTTTAAAATCTGAGCCTGGGATTGTGGCAAGGGTAAAAGATGTGGGGCTGCCACCCGGCCCCCATGCTGGGCTGGATCAGCAATCCAGAGAGAACAGGCCAGTAACAGACTGGGAGGTGGTGGGAACAGGCAGCGGCAGGAAGTTGATGCCCATCTTACTGTGTGCAGATGGTCACTGAGCTCATCTCATCATGGAGACAGGTTCTTCCAAAGTCATCCGTGCAGGTGCCTTGCCCTGAGCACACAGCAGTTAAAGATTAACAATCTAGGTTACTCCTTTCTAATAACTTGCTTACAATTCTGGATTTGAGTTGAGATGTCTCCTAGAACCCTATTGTCTGAAAACAGGCCTGCTTGGGTTCTCTTCAGCCTGACTTGGTGGTCCGTTTTTCCTCCATTTCTAGGACCAGAGCTGGAGGAAGAGAAGCTAGGGGTTTAAATTTCAGGATGGTTCGAAGCGACTGGAACACCACAAGATGCCTTCCAGCTCGCCAGAAAGGGTTCTCTCCAGGTCCTAATAGTGACAGCCGTGTATGCTTTCTTTGTTACACACACAGTTTATTGAGTTCATTTAATCTATCGATATTAAAAAGTTCTAGTGTTATTTAATGCCTGTAATTACATATTTTGCTGATGGCTGTATTTTCATCTCTTTGGAAGCTAAGTATCCATTAGTTCATAATCTTTTCTAGTTTTTGACTTCGGCTTTCATGAGTTTCCCCAAAGTTGCTTTTCTGCTGTTAATCCTGACTTAATTCTCCCCACACTCAGGTTAAAAAGTATGTTGTTTGAACTCAGTCATTTAACATTTCTCCCATTGACAAGTTTACCTTTTCTTTTGGATTGCTCCGTGGCTGAAATTGAAGACCATGTTCCTTGCAGCAAATGGTTAAACGGGGGGGATACAAGCTCATGATCCGACAGGAGGAACGTTTTTGTTTTGTTTTGTTTTGTTGTATTGCTTACCTGGAAAAAAGTTCAGAAAACAGGACTTCTCACCAGGAATTGCAAAGCTAAAAGAATGTGGCTCTGGGGCAGCTGCAGGAGTTTCAACACTGGAAGTAGGGGGATGAAAGCCTACAAGTGAGCTTGGAAGAAAACTTAGTAATTTTTCGGTCTACAAAACCTAACTCACACGAATAGTTTCTGGTCGAGTATGGCCCTTTCCACTCAGATCTGTTGGTGCCTTCGAGCTGGTATTTCAAGTATGTCCATCTGCATTTAAACGAATCGCTCCAAGACAATCTGATTATGCGGTAGTTACTTTGGTGAGAATAGTGCCTCAGTGGAATGGAAACTTCATTTTGAGTCTAATATTAGACCTTGCTTTGGAAAATTCCTTTTAAATGATCACAAGCTGGGAATAGCAAAAGAATTTAACTTTCGACAGACAGCATTCACCAAGAATTTTTAACTGCTTATGTTTGGGTCCTTGGGAAAGCAGATGTGAGAAAGTGACTGGCCTGAATGGACCAGGGTAGCAGTGACGTGACCTGATGTGTGTTTATATCTATTGCTGATAAGTTTCCCTCCTCATCTCATTTGCTCAAAATATTTTCATTCTTTGAGCATGAGCACGCTAAGGATGAAAATTGTTAGGATGCCTAATTGTCTAACAATCTGAGCTTCTAGGCTTCCCTGATGCCTGTAAAGGGGTCTGAAGCAGAACAGGAAGGGACCCACAAACCTACAAAACCAGAGCCAGTTTCTGAGCAGGTGCTGGGAACTCGATCACATTTTGACCCCCCCAGAGAATATTTTTAGTTTGTCTAGCTGGTTGTGTTTGAGTCAACTCACCTGATTTGAAGTTTTAGGTAAACTTTATTTAAGTAACCCCCCCACCATCCCCCACTCCAAAGAATCCCCACCCTGTCATTAAAGAAAGTAGTATACATGTTAACAGAGCATGAAATTTCCAGATCATGTCTCCTTGGCTTAAGTAAAGGACCTGTTTCAGATGCCTCGCATGCCTTGGATTAGGAAAACCAATATTGGTATTTGAGAGATGCATTATTATCTTGAAAGATTTTTTTTTTTTTCCGGAAAGGGAAATGCATCTTTTAATTATGGTGTACTTTTAATATAGGGGGTTTTCTTGTCTCTAAATAAGCTGGTAGTAGGTTGATGGTGTCTTAGAACTGAGGAAGAATGTTAAAAAGAGAGTGAGAGTTCCCATTTACTGATCGCTTAGGGACTCCCAGCCACTGTCCTTGCTGGTCCCAACACGGTCTTTGATGTTCAGGGCAGTTGTGTGTGGCAGCAGTTATTATGAGCCTGGTTTTAAGAGATGAGGAGACTGAGGCTCAGGAAAGTTCTGTAATTTGCTTGGGACCACACAGCTAGTAATGGCGAGGAAGGACCCATGCTGGAATTCCAATCCAGGACTGTTCAGCTTTGGAGCACCTTCTCCTCCCTTACCCTTCTAGCCGTCTCCTCTGGCTGCTGTTCTTAAACTTTCTTGTCTTCAGGGCTGCCTGGGTGGCTTAGTTGTTGGGTGTCTGCCTTTGGCTCGGGTTATGATCCCAGGGTCCTGGGATCGAGCCCTGCATCAGGCTCACTGCTCAGCGGGAAGCCTGGTTGTCCCTCTCCCACTCTCTCTGCTCTCCCCCTGTCTCTGTCAAATAAATAAATAAAATCTTTAAAAAAAAAACCACAGACTTTGTCTTCAGATCTCTTTAAGCTCTTAAGAATTACTGAGGACTCTTGAACTTTATTTGTGTGGGTTCTGTCTTTTGATATTCACTGTATTTGAAATTAAAGTGCAGTAATATAAAACACCTTAATTCATTTTTGGATAATTAAGTTTTGAAGGACAGTAATAGATACACTACATTAACATAAATAACAGTTTTATTAAAAATAACTTTTCCAAAACAAAAATCACAGCCCATCTATCATCTTCTGCATTCAGTCTGTGCAGTATATGTTTTCGTTGAAATAGATGAAGAAAATCTGAGCTCCCACAGATATGTATTTGGAAAGGGACAGGGTATTTGAACAACCATTTTGGGGGATTGGGAATATCTTCCTTTGATATTCTATCAAAACTCCACAAGTGGTAGTTTTTTAAAGGTTAGTTGTCATGTGGAATCTGAAACTATTCCAGTGGACTTTGGGCACACTGTTAAATTGAAATCCTTTGGTCTGAAATCTTCCTTATAGAAAAATTCTGTATATTATGTGTCGGTACTCTCCCAGTCCAGGAAGGAGAGCTTCATTTCTACCCCTCCCCACTCCATGAGGGTGGGTTGGACTTCATGACCGGCTTCCAAGGGATAGAATTGGAGAAAGAAGAAAAATGAGTAACTGGACAGTGGAGAAACTCGGAATGTCACAGGGCTGTCGAGAAAGCCCTGATGTGATATAACTAGAAAACCCAGAACCCCAGTCTAATCACGAGAAAACATCAGACAAACCCAAATCAAAGGACATTCTACAGGATTCCTGACCAGTACTCCTTGATTGTCGAGGTCATAAAAAAACAAGCGAAGACTAAGAAACTGTCAGACGCCAGAGGAGACAGGACACCTGAATGCTGTGTGGTACTCTGGACTGGATACTAGAACAGGAAGCGAGAGTTAATGGAAAAACTGGTGAAATCCCAAATAAGTCTGGAATTTACTGTATCAATTGTCAATTTCTTAGTTTTACAAACATGTTGTGGTAATGCATGGTGTTAACAATGGGGGCAACTGAGGAAAGGCTCCACAGGCATTCTGCACTGTCTTTACAGCTTTTCTGTCAATCTAAAATGATTCCAAAGTAAATAGTTTATTTTAGGAAATCCATTGGTCTAGGGGTGCCTGGGTGGCTCAGTGGGTTAAAGCCTCTGCCTTCAGCTCAGGTCATGATCTCGGTCCTGGGATTGAGCCCTGCATCGGGCTCTCTGCTCTGCGGAGAGCCTGCTTCCCCTCTCCCCTCTCTGCCTACCGGTGATCTCTCTGTCAAATAAATAAATAAATAAATAAATAAATATCTTTTAAAAAAAGCGGGGGGGAAAGAAATCCATTGGTATAACCAAGCAGCAGACTCTAACTGTAGAGAACAAACTGATGGTGACCAGAGGGGGCGTGAGTGGGAAGATGGGGGAAATAGGTGACCAGGATTAAGGAGGGCACTTGTGGCAATGAGCACTGGGTGTTGTATGGAGTTATTGAATCACTAAATCGTACACCTGACACTAATATTACCCAGTCTGTTAAATAACTGGAATTTAAATAAAAGCGTCTTTTAAAAATGATAAAAATTGGGTATGAGAGGAAAAAGAATCTGTTGTTCTGTCTTGTACTCTGAATAGATTGTTTACCTGTGCATGACTTGGTAGCACCATTCCCATGGTCATTTGGAAAATACTGGTTCACAGAGTCCTGTAGATCTTTGAAATGTTGACCCATTTCTCTATTCAGTATTTTAAAAATCCCACTCGTTACTTCATCAGAAAACTGCTTGTCGAGAAGTTCTCAAGCCTGAGGTGGACACAAGTTTCCCAAAATTCCAATTTTCCCATGAAAGCTCAAATTTTATCACTAGCAAATGCTGCTGTTGTTTTCCTTAACGTTGCAGGCTCATTTTGTCCATTTTCAAGGCAATATTTGCCAGATATACAAATCTAAACACCATTCATTGGATACTTCAGATAGAAATGACGTCCAGTGAAAAATGTGGCTAGTGCAACCTGCCGTGCAAACAGTTGTGTAAGTGCCTTTCCTCAAGACAACGATTATAGCTCAGAATGCGACACAAGTGTTTTAGAGTGGGTCTCCTTTTGCCACATAGAGTATTAAAGGACAAGTACTCAAGGTCAAGATTTAGCGAAATTAATTTTTACATCTTCACCAGGGACATTCTGAAGAGAAATGGACTTTCCCCCCATTTCCTGTGCATGTGTGGTGGCAGAGAACCTGGTCTGCCCCCACTGCCCTGCTTTGTGCTCGGGCAGCTTTGCCTGATGGGCTCAAATGCCAGCACAGTGCAAAAGGCCGGAACGTTTAGTGTTCTACTGGAAATCGTCTGACCTTACTGCCCTCCTCAAGAGGGTCTTGGGCATCCCTAAGGGTCCACAGACCACACTTGGAGAACCATTCTCCTAAAAAAAAAAAAAATAGCAGTTGCTATAAGGTCACAGAGGAAGGGCCAACATGATTGAAGACCCATCCCATGAGGAAGCGAATGGTAATGGGGTGCAGGCTGACGTGTGTAGAAACCGAGGCTCTTCCTGCTCGGTCGTCTTGCTTTTGATGACTCGGGAAACTTTTCCATTTGCCTGTGCTATTTCCACACCGTGTTTAAACGCCAAAATGCAGACTTGGATCATCCGTTATCTGCGTTCGCCTCTGTTCTTAACATGATCCCATGCCAGACTTCCTTCTGGAGATTCAGAGAATTGCTTCCTCAACTTTGTTTTCTTTTCTTTAAAGGTAAATCTCATTTGGCCATTGTGCAGCGAGTGAACAATGAGGGAGAAGGGGACCCGTTTTATGAAGTTCTGGGAATCGTCACATTAGAAGACGTGATTGAAGAAATCATTAAATCCGAGATTCTAGATGAAACAGATTTATACAGTGAGTAGTCGGAGTGTGATTTTTTTTCAAAACCTTGGCTGTTTTCTGTCATCTCATTCATGAGTCCTCTCTCATCTCCAGTGGCCACTTGCCTCTGTCTCTCATTACATGCTGTGTGTGTGTGTAGGCTGTGGAATACTTAGCGGTGTGTTCCAGAACCTTCATCAGAGGTGGAAAGGAGAGGCAAGGCCTGTGGTGTCGAGTGGCAGTATTTCGTTTTTGTTTTTGTCTTTTTTTTTTTTTTTTTGAAAAGCCAACTTCTTCTAACCAGGGATGAGGGCATTATTTGCCCTGAACAGAAAACTCCCTTCTTGGTTTTTACTTTTATTATAGGTGTGGAAAAGAATCGCTCTTCACTACATTTTTATTTTCCACGACTAGACAGTTCAGATCAATTTCTTTTTCTACTTAAGGTCCAAATTTGAGTATTTGTGAGGAGGATTTGTTCAATGGATGGATTGCGACCGTTTAAATGTCCTTGTTCCAGAACCTAGGGGCCAAGGGTGGAGGTGAGGTTTGTGAGTGTAGGTTTGCTGTGGCAAGGAGTGGTGACCAGGAGGGACGGGAAGCAGGACAGGGTAGGGTACACAATAGGAATGTGTTTTTCCCTTTCTGTGCTACTCTTATCTTCTTTGGGGAGAAGGGGGAAATGGGTGAAGGGGGTAAGAGTCTCTTGGCTTGTTTGTAGAGGGAGGGGAAGATTTGCTGGTCTTTGCGTGTGAGGTAAACGATCCTGGGCTGAGTATTGAACCAGAATCCTGTCTCACTGAAGTCCACAACTGGATTGTTGGACTGTGGGGTTTAAACCTTCTTCTTCAGCCTTATTCTTAGTAGTATCTTAGTAATCTCTTTCGAAAGATTGATTAACACAACAGGGGCGTTTTTGCCTGGAGATGTTTGGGGCTCTCAGAGGTGGTCCGGAGAAGAGTATCTCGGGTCTGTTTGTTCTGTTTGGCTTATTAAAGCATGACTTAAAAGGGAAATGGATTGTTCACATGGCCTGGGGCACCTGGGATGGGGCCTGCCTTGCTTAAAACAGAGTGATTTTTATTTAGTCCTGCTAGATGGGAATGTCCCTCATTTTAATAATGAGAGTCTTCCATGTACCCTTGGAAGGATAAACTTGATATTTACGAAAAGACTTGCTTCTGAAAATGTGTCTTACTTTTTCCTCATGTATATATTAATGCATTCTTTAAAATCACCATTTCCTATGTGTTTTATCTTCTTGACACTTGGAGAGTAGTCAGAGATCACATAATAAAGAATATTGTTACTTGTGTGTTGACAGTCTTTTCATCCTTCCTTACAGTGACCATTTAATACCAAGTGTGCCTCTTTATCTATCTATCTATCTATATATATATAGATAGATTGTTTGTTTGTTTCCTCAGGGGTGGTACTCATCATAAGAAAGATAACTAAAGTACTTAGGAGATCTTATGTTTGCTTTCCAGTTAAAGTCTCTTAAACCTCAATTAAACTGATTTCACACAGAAGTGTTGCCCAGCCTGCCTGGCTGGATGGAATGCTGACCACGTGGTTTTAGGGATATCCTTGAGGTCAACAGGCGATCAGGGCTGAGGACTACATTTGCCATTAGAAAATTATTTGGAGGGACGCCTGGATGGCTCAGTGGGTTGAGCCTCTGCCTTCGGCTTGGGCCCTGATCTCAGGGTCCTGGGATCGAGCCCCGCATTGGGCTCTCAGCTCAGCGGGAGCCTGCTTCCTCCTCTCTCTCTCTCTGCCTGCCTCTCTGCCTACTTGTGATCTCTGTCAAATAAATAAATAAAATCTTAAAAAAAAAAAAGGAAAAAATTATTTGGAAATATAGTGTTGATTTATGCTGTCTGATTCTGAAAAGAATTCGAGACAGAAGAAAATGATAAGTTACGATTGCCCTCACCCCAGGACCAGCCTGGTAATTAAGTCTGTTGGCCCTAGGCATGAAATGGTAATAGCGCACAGACTCATGGTTCTTGGGAAAGGAGTGAGCGATTAAGGTCTTGTCTTTAACCAAGTTTTTTCTTGATCATTTCTCTGTCGAGAAAAATACTGGAAAAGGGTTTTGCATTAGACACCGTATAGATCAGGGGTTTGCAAAACAACAACAACAACAAAAAACTACAGCCCACAAGTGGCCACCAGTGTTTGGAGAGCCCACAAGCTGAGAATTTTTGTTTGTTTTTTACATTGGGTAATTGTTGAAAACATCAAAAGAATAATTACTTAGAGACATGGGAAAATACTATGAAATTCGAATTTCATCTCCATAATAAAGTTTTGTTGGCACACGGCCCTGTTAGCTCTTTCACATATGGTTGCTTTTGTTCAGCAGTAGGGTTGAGCAGTTCCAACAGACACAGTGTGGCCCCCAGAACCTGAAATACTACCTAGCCTTTGACAGAGGAAGTATGCTGACCTCTCTTCTGGTTGACCTTCTTCGTATTTGCTTGACCTTGAGGATCTCCAGGCCTGGGGTAGAAATGAAGCTAACAGATATTATTGTTAAAATGTTCTGTGAAAGCATTCTTTTCTGTTTCTGAAGAGGTTTTGTTCAGATGTTTGTTTTCCCTGTTTCGGCAGAGGCTAAAAGCCTCTGCAAGGCAGGGCACCCTTCCCTGTGTCCTCTGTCACCCAGTGATTGTTCTTCCCCACAGTGTGGTGACACTGAGTGACAGGAGACTGTGTGGACCCCAAGATGCATGCCATCACTGTGGGGTTACATGGCTTGTGTGAGGGTTTTGTCCCAGCTATCCTGTCGTGTACTCACAAGGGCTCTGAAGATCTTTGTGGAGAACGTTTACCGTTGGTACTAGTTGCCTTACTTTGAATTGGGTCATGACTGTGCTGCACTGATTTGCGGAGGATTCTTTCTCCTCCTGTTTCTGTGGAGCATTGGTGCCTAGAGTGCCCACGATCTAGAGGTAGTCTAGCCTCTCCAGTGGATTGTGTCCTTTTCATTCAAAAAGAGCCCTGATCTAATCGAATGCATTTCCTTTTATCTTTTCTTCTCCTTCGGTCAGCTGATAACAGAACGAAAAAGAAAGTGGCCCATCGGGAAAGAAAGCAAGATTTTTCTGCCTTTAAGCAGACAGACAGCGAGATGAAGGTTAAAATATCACCACAGCTTCTGCTGGCCATGCACCGTTTCCTAGCAACAGGCAAGTACAGCTTATCACAGTTTGCGATCTCTCCGAACCCTGGACCGAGTCTCTCACCCACCGCTGACTGGGGTGGGCTGGGGGTGGGGACGGGGAAATGGGGTGATAAGTAATGCCACTTTTGTGTTTTGTTTTTTGTTTTTTTTGTTTTGTTTTGTTTTGTTTTGTTTTTTTCTTTTTAAATTCTCTCCTCTCCTGTGTTCAGTGTCGGCATGAACCCTCTGAGACATTTACCAGGGGTGGACCAGTAACTTAAAATTGGTCTGAAAGGTAAGGATGAATGTTAGTGGCACACTGCATGTGAACAGTAGGTCAGGTCATCTGCTTCCAGCTCAGTCCCGGGGAGAGCCCACTGGTGGCGTAGGCTGGCCCTGCAGACCAGACTCCACCTCCTGGAGTAATTCTCTCTCCAGCTTGCCTTGGAAGAACAGCTGGACCTCAGTGGTAACACGGGTGCTCTGATTTGCAAAGAAGAAAAAAATAGATTCTCAGAATTAAATCTATCTCTTAGGATGTCCGTGACATCAGAAATTCTAAGCGCTTTGACGTGGATTTCTCAGTGGCCTCTTCAAGTCAGATTAACTTGGGCCCATTCCAGGAGGCAAGCATTATTAAAACCACCAATCCAGCCGGCACTGACTGCTCCAGAAAGGTCAAGGTTGAATGGACTTAAGAGACTGACTAACCCTTCTCACATCCCCACGTGGCTGTCTAGGTGAAGGGTGAGCTCTGTGGGCCAGGGGAAACATGAGAAAATCTGAAAGTACCCAGTGGCTTATAGAAGACATCTGTGTCCAAGATGGGCAACCAGTGCCCTTCAGCTGTATGGCACATACTTAAAATATTTCGAAAAGAAGGCTAACAGTAGCCATGCAATGGATGTTACGTACTCTTTAAGACCCTGTTTTCAGATACCTAGAAATGCTCACAGTATAATATTTATGAGCCGGGAAGTTATTCATAATTTAATTTGAGGTGAGAAAAGAAAAACACATAAAACTGTGAGATCACACGGGCATATGTGCTCACCAGCTGCTGAGAGGGACGGCGTGGTGGGTTCCTAGGTGATTTTCTTTTCCTCTTTTATCTTTTTCTGTATTTTCCAAAACTTCTACAGGGTACTTCCTCATTTCGTTATTACGAAAGCTAGTCAGAAGCTAATACCGAATTCATGGTTCACCTCATGACAGCAGTTTTTTAAACATATAAACAGTATCTTTAACTTAATTTTCAAATTCTGGTAATATTGTTTATCATTGCGGAACCATACTTTAAATGTTCTCCGACTCTGCCTCTGAGATGCCGGGAAGTCCAGTTTCAATCAAGCAGCCCTAAGCCAGTAATTCCGAGTTTGGGTGCCGGAAATAAAATGGATTCCTTTTGCCGATACAGATACACATCATTTTAAAAAAATTTTTTTTAGTTAGCAAGTTGGAGTGCATGTCGCTGTGTGCACGTGCCTTGCTTCTCTTCTGAATCTCCCCCTGCCTTTGATCCCAGACTCTCTCAGGGTAGTGGAGTGGGAGAATGAGAGGTGGCGCATTTCGTCTGGGCACCTGGTACTAACCCACACCTCGATGCTTCCTGACCTTTGCTTCTTCCTTCGGCTGTTGTTGGACAGTCAGACTATGGTGGCCTGTCAAAGGGTGTCCTGGCAGTCAGGAGCCTGCTTCTGGTTGACTTCGATTTGTATCAGAAAATTAGGGTAATTTTGTAAGAACTGAAACCAATGACGGGTTGAAAAGGAAATACTTAAACGAATACGAGACTTCGGAATTTTCTAATTTCTCCCAGGTAACCTCCCCCCAGTGGATCACCAAACGGAAGTGTGTTTAATCCATATTGTATTGCTTTGGTTCCGAATATTCTTATATTCTAAACTCCTTAATCACTAGTATGATTTTTTTCCATCCATTTGAAGTGTAATATCAAGTTGTGTTTATATCTATAGAAGTAGAAGCATTTAGCCCATCCCAGATGTCAGAGAAGATCCTTCTAAGGCTGCTAAAGCACCCCAATGTCATCCAGGAACTGAAGTATGATGAGAAGAACAAGAAGGCCCCGGAATACTACCTCTACCAGCGAAACAAACCTGTAGACTACTTCGTTCTCATTTTGCAGGTCAGAAGAATTATTCAGTCGTTGTTTGATCTCACTGCATACCTGTCCTTCCGGTTCTGAGGAGACTTTTCTATAGGTGAACGGGTGTCCAGGTTCACGTACCTGACTTCCGGGATCGCCTGATACGTGGGAGGATTTCCTCCCCCTGTTTTCCTCTCTGTAAAATAATTTCAGCGTAAAGCAATGTCATTAGTTACTTAAGTTTCCAATACTGAAGGGCACTGACTGGTTGCTGAGGCATGGAGGCATTCATTTGAAGAAAGGTGAATTCGGTTGTTTATATTTTTTTGAAGAGTTTGGAGAATTCCCTGTACACACCCAAGTCTTGATTGGGGATTTGAAATTTAAGTGTCGTGAGTTCCTGGGGTGTCTCTTATCATCTTTTTCTTTTTTCCACTCTTCATTAGGACTTGGTCATCTATAGCTTCCTAGACATACTATTTCTCCCTTAACAACATCAAATTAATCCATTTATTATTGTTTTTATTCCTGGTTACTAACCAGGCTGTTCTGCAGAGGAACTAATGTAATCATCACAGCCTCTCATGGCAATGGAAACTTCGTTCCTTTTCAGTAATAACATAATCCAATCTATCAGGTGAGAAGGTCCATCCATTCTGGACCATCCTTGAGGGGTTTTGGTGCTTGAGTTGAGGGAGGCCCTTATTCTATCCCAGTTTCATTTGATAGAACACCGTCGTCGACATGGAAACCAAGCAGTGCAATGGACGAAGTGTTGGTTTTATTGACTGCTTGTGCAACCTTACTGAAGAATTAGTTATACTGAGTAAAGACCGATTTCCTGTAAAAGAGTCCTAGCCCCTTAAGCATTCTCCTACTCTCTGGTGATCTCCTAGGTATGAATTAGAGGGATTACTAGAAAAGTATATTGATGGGGTGCCTGGGTGGCTCAGTGGGTTAAGCCTCTCTGCCTTTGGCTCAAGTCATGATCTGAGAGTCCTGGGATCGAGCCCCACATCGGGCTCTCTGCTCAGCAGGGAGTCTGCTTCCCCTTTTCTCTCTGCCTGCCTCTCTGCCTACTTGTGATCTCTGTCAAATAAATAAATAAAAATCTTTAAAAAAAAAAAAGTATATTGAGGACTTGGTAGGTCCTACAATTTATGTGAATCCAGCAAGGTCCCAGTTATCTGAAGGATAATCAAAGAGATTCTTTTTATTTGAAAGCAACTCTTATCAGATGTCCAGATGAGGGAAACTCTGCCAAGTGTTGTGCTCATGTCCCTGTTTGGATGCGGTCGTGATGTCTGGAGGAGGAAAGAAGAAACTATAGGAAAAAACCGCGTGTTAACTAGTCACCTGACACTTTCATACATTCTTTTGTGGAACATCTCTTGGCAGGTTTTCTAATTTAATACCCTGATTCTTGTATTAACTTTAGTCTCATTCAATCCTGCATTGTTTGTTTGTTTTCTTTTTCTCTGGAGATACACACACTTGAACCTCTGAGGGGGTTACTGGGAGTTAATGTACTGTAGCAAAAGAATAAAACATTGGTACTTCTTCTAAAAGCGAGATGGGAATATTCCTTAAGCCTAGAGAAACTTGGACTTACACGAAATTTTGGATTACACTTTGCTTAGGAAGATTTAGAGGATTGACATGGTGAATTTCAGGAGTAGTATTAGAAACTATGTGTCTTTCAGTTGTTGATTTTTACGTAGTTAGCCTGTATGAAGTGTGATTCGGGAATGTTCTGTTGGTGTATAACAAAGCCGTTTCCTGGCTGAAAGATCTAAAAAGAGATTTTGTGGAAGAGGGACTTCATACTCCCCATTCATTTACAAGTAAATCGTTAAGGCGATTTTTTTTTAAGATTTTATTTATTTATTTGACGGAGATCACAAGTAGGCAGAGAGAGAGGAAGGGAAGGAGGTTCCCTGCTGAACAGAGAGCCCGATTCGGGGCTCGATCCCAGAACCCTAGGATCATGACCTGAGCCGAAGGCAGAGGCTTTAACCCACTGAGCCACCCAGGTGCCCCTTTAAGGCAATTTTTGATAAAGGATTTGTGTGTATATTACCTGTATTTGAATCCCTACATCATGTTAAGTATTTGTAGAAATGGGACCTTTTTTTTTTTTTTTGAGTTGTTGAACTGATGATGTCATGGAGATTGTTTTATAAATAGTGTATGTATCGGATTAAGAGGATTTATGGAGGTGTTTGAACGATGGAGTTCAGTGAAAATTAGGTTCTTGTAGGCCAGCCAATTACCCAAGGTACCCGGAGTATAAGAAAATGAAATAGGATGATCCCTGTCAATCCAGCACAGCTGTCACCTTTTACAAAGTATATTCCTCTCTGAAATGTTACTAGCCCAGCTGGGGAAATTGGTGCCAGGTTATTGGGCATGTTTCCCTGTCTGCTAGAGCATTAAATCAGAAATAAGCTGCGGTATGTGCCTTCCATTCCTGGCCCCGAAGCCAGCCCCAGAAGCCTTCTTCTGCAGACACCGGAAAAAAATTCTTCTATTAAGTCATTGATGTTTGGAATATAATTATAAATAGAAACCCATCGCTCTGAGTTTAAACTCTAAATGAAATAAGATCGAATTTATTCGAAGTAAGCCATTTAAGCTTAATTAAAAGAATGATTCTCGAAGTTACTGGGCACATACCTCCCACTCAAGTATAAAAAGGCTGCCACCTAAAGTTTTATCTGAAAAAGTTAGATTTTTTAACTAAAATGTATTGGGGAAGAATCAGTAAGGACAGCGATAAAAACAGTACAACACAAAAGTTTATTGGCTCTGCATGTCTTAAATAACAAAACAAATACATCATACCTTTTATTGAGTTGTTTTCAAATAAAAAACCTCCTTAATTGTCCTTTTGATAATTTGGGACCTTGCTGGACTCATGTAAATTGAAGGACCTACCGAGTATTCATAGATGTGTGTATCCATGGAAATGGAAAGGAATAAAATTTTGATGAAAAATAATTCATCATAAAAGAGTAAGCATACCAAGAAAAAAATGTTTTAACTAATACAATTAATAGGAATTTGGAGGAAAATTTAATGTAAAGCCAGGGAAATACTTTTTAGAAAGTTTTATGTGACTTCAACTTAAAGCTGATGATTTGCCATGTCATATGTAAGTTCTACTAAACTCAGGTAGAAATTTCTAGAACTACCTGTATAGCTCATAGTGAAATGAAATTGAACCTAAAAGTATATCATTGAAAAGTACTAAGCCACTTTTAAATGGTGAGCAGTTCTCTTCCAAAGTCTTATACATAAGGCTCAGAACAGGGCATTATAATGTATTGCCATGGGTTTCGTGAATGTCTTCATATAAACGAATCTCTCCAGAAGGTTACTCAGGAGTCCCCTCTAAGGAGGGAGAGTTGGAGGACTGGGCATAATGTGGAAGGGAGACTTACTTCTCCCTTTGAATTTGAATTTCTTACCATGTATACATATTGCCTATTAAGGAAATGTTGAAAATATAATTAACATCAAACTGATAAACTCTAAGTAGTGACTGAATTAGAAAATATATAGAATATCATAAAATACAGAGAACACATTTGAGACATTATTAAATGATGCCTTATATGCAGTATGTCAAAGTTTTAAGAAATTTTATTGAGTACTTACACAAGGAAAAATGTGTAATTATCTAGAAAAAGAACAAAGCAATAAACTGAAAAGAACAAATTCAATAATAAAGATAGTCATGAAAAAAGTGTTAATGAGGAAGCCTTAAAACCCATAAATAAAATCAAGATTTGGTTCTTTTAAGAGATTAACAAAATCCGTATTCTACTGATGTAATTAATGTGATAAAAGAGAAAAACAACAAAACAAGAAGTTCTCTCTTCTCCTTTCAAGCAGCTAGATTCAAAGAAATTACTAGATTTCAAAGAAATTGGAAAAACAAATTGAAACTTGGAGGAGCTCATTTTTTGTGTGATACAAATGGGAAAAGATGGTACGATATTCAAATTTCCCAACTCAAGAGGTAGCAGTTAGAGACGAGCAGCGTTCCCAAAGAGTTGTTCACTGTGACTGACCAAATTAGGTTTATTTAGGAACGCAGGACTAGTTTAAAAACAACAGAACCAAAATGTGCCATGTTAATTAGGAAAGCGGTAAAGAAAAAAAGCCCTCATGCTCCTACCAATAGATAGCAGAAAGGCAACTGATAAAATTAAGCATCCATTTTTTAAATTTTAGAAAACAAAACAAAAAAAAAAAAAGAAAATCTTTGTAAAAATCCATGATGAATAATGAACAACAAAAAAAGTGCCGCAAAACCAATTCTATCCTTAAACTGACAGCCTCCTTTTGGGAATACATAAAATCCCTCATGCACATGCATCTGAAGAAATTATGTTCTCAAGCGATCGATGCAAACATATTTATAGCAAATCTGTTAATTACAAAGTAGTAGTAGTACATATGTCTCAACCACTTGTATTTCCGTATGATGCGGCCATCATACAGTCATGAAAGAAGTGGAAAGCACAGAGAAAAATGTCAAGAGTCTGTGCACAATAATTATAACTACTATAAACCATTTTCCTAAATCAGAGTTGGTATTTTACAATGAAGGATTTTTTGGTCCTTTGGGGAATAAAATAAGCAAAAAAATATGTATAAACATTATATATATAAAAGCATATGTATAGACATTATATATATCATTATATGTATATAATTATATATATATATATAGTTCCTCCACAGCACATAACCAGGTTGACTTTTTGAAAAAATAAGAAATAGAATACTAGGAACACAAATAGCTCTTTTCTTTGCCAATTTCAGAGTCAGTAAAAGGAGCACTCCCCCCCCCATGTTGATTTTTCTGCTTGATTTCCTGCCTCATTTTGTGGTGGCTTCTCCGCTGTTCTACCCACTCTCTCCTCAGGGCCTCTGACAGGGCTTCAGAAGGGCTTTTCCCTATAGAGTGAAGTCTGTTCCTTTGTGGACAAGGCAGGTAGCATCTTGGAGCTTACCCATCCCTTGACGTTACTTAAAACCGTTTCACCTGTTACTGGAAGAGGACTTGAAGCCTTCCATACCAGACCTTTCTTGAGGATTTTTGAGTTTCAGGGTCATGTGTCCCAGTGAGTAACAGATCTTTAATCCCGAGTCAAGTACAGCTAGCACCCATTTTAAAGGAAAAAAAAATTTACTTGGACACCCAGTGTTGACCCTGTTTTTTAACAAATTATACGTAGATATGCATAAATAGAAACTAGGTATAAGCTCCTCTTGCGCTCTTGGGAGTTATAATTGGTATAAACCCAGACTTGTAATTAACGTTTATTTATTTATTTAAAAATTTATTGATTGATTTATTGAGAGAGACAGAGGGAGCACAAGCAGGGGGAGTGGGAGAGGGAGAAGCAGGCTTCCCACTGAGCAGGAAGCCAGAGGTGGGGCTTGATCCCAAATGCGTCCCCGACATTTGCTGGGGAGGCGCCGGGGGCCCCAGTAGGGCAGGGGGGGCTCTGCTGCAGGCCCTTTTGCACTCAGCATCCTTGGGTCTCCGTGCGCCCAGCCCTTAGTTCAGTCCGAGTTCCTTTAGACGTTTGTGCAGAATGCTGTGTTATCTGGCATCCACTGGGTGTGACTGGCTTATGTTTGGTCCTCCTCTGTCCCCGTCTCTCCAGTTCAGGGCTCCTCACGCTTGCACGCGCAGAGCAGTCCGTGCGGGCTCCGCAGGGCTGGGGAGGAGTCTGAAGAGCTGCTTCTTCCTGACAACACCTGGTTGACTGAGCAGCAAGGCTTAGCCGTGATGACTGGGTGTAGGCACAACTGCCATCGGGAGCCCTAAGGCCCTGGCGCTGACCTCTGCTGGTGGCACTTGGTTAGAGGATGGTCAACCAGATGGTCCAAAATATGTGTAAATTTTTCACCATCAGAAGCTTTTTTAAAAAATCGAAACGTTCGTGAAGGGAGCGTGCTGTCCCCAGACTGCATCTCTAGACTCCAGATTGGGAACAGACCCTCTCCGGGTCGTGCTCTCCCTCTTACGGGGCAGTGCCGGTGGACTTGGGTTAGCATCCGCACCCCTGGGATTCAGCCACCTCCTTTCAGGTACCAAGCCCCATGGAATACTTTGCGATGGTGATATTTAAAAAAAAAAAGGAAAGGAAAAAAAGAACTTGAAGGTGAGCAGGAGACTGTTGATGCTCAGCGTGTGCGGCCCGAGGGGGGCTTTGGTCGCCTGAGCCATTCACTGACCACTCGATCTTGTTTGTGCCAGTGAGGCTAGCATAGGCTCCCACCTCGTGGCCAGGCACGGCACGAGAGACTGCCTTTAGTGCTTTCTGGACGCTTAGGAGCTTTGAGGACAGTTCCCTAAGGACCTTCTTCCAGAGAAAGTTTAGGGCGATTGTGATGGTGACTTGACTTGGGAAGGCAACTTTGCCTGAGGCGGGGTCGCCTGCCTTCTCGTTTGTCAGCTTAAACATGAAGCCCGGGCTCTCCGTTTGGGACCCTGTCATGTCCTGTGCTGGGTGTGTGTGTGTGTGTGTGTGTGTGTGTGTGTGAGAGAGAGAGAGAGAGAGAGAGAGAAAGAGAGAGAGGGATGCTAGAGCATAGAGTAAATCTGTGGATGTTTCATAAGTAAAATTGGTTTGTAGCTCATTATATGGAAGAAGTCCTTATCTAAGGACATTGTTCGTGAGGCCATGCAAGCCATTTCCTCCTGGGGACAGCTTCGATTTTCATACTGGTAGGTTTCTTTGGACATGGTCACTTTGGGGAGCCATTGATTCACAAACAGGAATAAAAAATGTTTACTGGATGTTTCTAAAACCTGCCTATCAGAAAAGCTTCACTTGTGTAGGGAGAAGTACAGGGCTGGGCAGTTTTCAAAACGTGGAATTGTAGAATCCTATAAAGTTAGAATCGAAAGAACCACAGGATCCCATAATCCGCTGTAGTTTTATAAATGAAGAAAAAGGCGTCTGGTGGCGCAGTGGTTCCTTCATGCTGATGCTCGACAAAGTTTTCACCAGTTGGAGACAAAGTGAGAAAAATAAAGACAGCTGCAGCAAGAACTTCCTGAAATTACATATATTCAGTTTAAAGACCTGTCTGTTCTGAAATTACATATTTTCTGTATTTTGGGGGTAAAGATGTCTGATGCGAAATGGTGGTTAGAGGAGATGGCTGAGTTTTTAAAAATATCGGTATGAATCACAAATTTGGCAATGCCATCTCTGAGGCTGGAGGTATATCTTACTAGTTCTGGGAATCCATGCACGAGGAGCCGGGGACCCCGCAAACCGCCTGTCAGCCTGGTGATGTGCGCTCAGTGGGCTGCGGGAGAAGGCTGAGCCTCCCCCACCTGCAGGTGTGTCCCAAGGGGCAGAGAGAGCTGGACTAACGTGACTACGATCCAGAGCTTTGAGTCTTTGTGCTGCCGTCCTTGTTCACTTGGTGGACTCACAGCCACCCTGACTCCCGGGGGAGTTTTCTGAGAAACCGGGGTACCCAGAGGCTCCGGAGCTGGGGCCATTGTTCACAAACAGAGCCTCGTGGCCACGATTCCCAAACTTGCCCTGAGCTAAAATCGATTAGAGAGCTTTATTCAAATCCTTCTGCCCACACGAGTTCTAGCAGAATGCCTGGGAGTGGGAGCCAGACATCAGGTTTTCAGTTTGTTTTTTAAATCCCCGGGTGTTCGCAGTGCACAGCAAGAGCTGGGAATCTCTGCCTTTGAGTTGACGTGGAGGGGTTTCCGAGCGTGGCTGAGGTCTGTGCACTGCTCTGGGAGAAGGTCCTTCCCAAGAGGCAGACCCCTATTGTTACAGATAGTCTTTTGGGGGAGTAGCTGTTACCCTACTGGTTCTGATGGTAATTGTGAAGAACTGGGAAGGGCCGCCCATCTACAGGGACACAGAATACAAAGGCCTCGTAGTTTGTAAAACAAATGCTCCAGATCCACTGGAGACCCATAAAGATGGAAGTCGTGATGAGCCTGATGTTGGCTTTGATGCTTCCTCTTGACTTTCTGCATAGAAATTCCCAGTCGTGAGATGGTCCTGCAGCCGCTGTTGAGCTTCTGATTACCAGAGACAGCCACAAATGCACATAGGAACTACCCGATACAAGGTCAAGGGTTGGTGCAGAAAGAAATGGATAAGCAGCTGCAAAGATCTGTTCCATCTGGTGCTGGGTTTTTATTGCTCATTCTCTCTGAGTGTTATGTCCCTGTCCATCCTCATCTTTCCCTCCTCTCTTAAGGGACCCTGCCTCTGAAGCCAATCACTGCCTCTCATCTGTTCTTTTCCTGATAGCTTCTGGCTTTTGCTCCCTTCGTGACCACGTCTTCTCCCCCACCCACTGATCTCCATCCTGACCTTCCTCCTCATCTTCATTCATTCTTCTGCTTCAGTCTCTTGATGGACCATTTCTTGATGGACTCTTCTGGAAGGGAAGATGTCCTGTGCCCCCTGTCCCCAGCGCTGATACACCAGCGCCTTCCCAGTGTTTCTGTCTGGGCTCCTGCTGCCCGTCTTCCGGTCACTCAGAGCAGACTTCTGCCACGTGACTCCCCCTCTCTCCCTTACGCTTCCTTCTCCCTTCTGCTTCCACCAAACCATGTGGATCCATTATCCATAGCTTCTGCCCGAGCCACCTTCTTCCAGCCCAGTGGGAAGACTCTGTGTCTTCCTAGAGCCGAGCCCCTGTGCCCTGTGCACGAGCACTGCCTCATGAGTCCATCCCCCCAGGAGCTCCACGGTCTCCCTAGCTCTCCAGACTGCTCTCCCAGCCCCATCTCCCCCTGCCTTCCTGCACAAACCCAGTGAGCCTGGCTGTCAGCTGTCTGCTGTCTGCTGTCTCCCACCTCTGACCTGCCGTCCCTTCTCTTGGCTCAAATCCTACTCCTTGGATTTTCCTTCCTGCACAGAATTTGTAGGAGAACAGGAAGTTAATTTTTTTCTCTGATTTCCTTAGATTCTTACCATCTTTTTCCTTATGGAGGGTTTTCGTTGACCGCTTCATACCATCGGTCTTCTACCTGCTCCGGTCTGTCTTGTGCATTGGAAACTTGTGGGTGGCGAGGACAGTCTCCGCACAGGACCCCACGGCCTCTCTAGGGCCCTGTGTGCTGTGCAGTCAGGGTTTGGGGCCCCTGATTGTTGGCAGGGTGGTTTTACCTCATGGGGGGAGGGTGGTCGGCTCCTTTTCTACAGCAGGAGATTTGGTTGGAGAGTGACTAGACTGATATTTGAGTAAAGGAAAAGCTAAAAGAGAGGCAATAGATGGTTTTCTGAAGAAGTGATTTGGGGGAAGTTTTCCATAACTGGGAATTTGGAATGATCAAAATAATCTCTTTTTTTCTTAAATGAAAAATGATTCACTCTCTTGCGTTAGTGGGCGGCATGGCAAGCATGGTGGTCAAGAGCTTGTTCTTCGCTTATTTAATCCTTCTGAGCCCCTCTCCTGACCTGTGGAGGGGGTGGCAGTTGTGTCTGCTTCATGGAGTTAAGAGCACTTAAGTGAGTTAATAAAGCACTGATGTGTTAGCACATTCCCCTTCAATGAGGGGTGCCGTAACTTTTATTTACCTATCCTAAAGGATGTACCATGAAGGTGCCCCATCACTGGAGAGGCAGCTCCGGGTACAGCGAACGAGAGCCATTCTTGTGCTCGGCTTGGAAATCCAGAAGTGGAACTTACTAGGATGGTCTGGTTGCCTGGAAAACGGATGTTGGGCACCGCCCATCAGGGATGGCAGTGGACCCTGAGGCTAGCAGGGTGAATGAGGCGTCCATAGTCTGTCCCCGAGGAACTGATGCATGAAGCTGTGGACAAGTTAGAGGAAGAGAAGGCAAGGGAGGACTTCAGGGAGAGGTTTTGTGCTGATGCAAGACTGTGAGGAGGAAGTTCAGAGAAGTAGTGGTGCCCGTGGGGGGTCTGGGCAACAAGGGCCCCCACCTACAGACAGAGGACGCTGTGTTAGCGAGACCAGAGTGAGTTCTGTTCCTGGAGCCCTTTTAGTCCGTGGCCATGAACCGTGTTAACCCTTAACCCTGCTGTTGCTCCAGCTCGGGCTCCTGCAAGACCACATCTTCAGTGTTTGTCCCATAGATGGGGAGAGAGCCCCATCTTTTTATTACTGGAGGGTTCCCGAAGAATCCATGCATGAACTAGGGATGCTGGGAAAATACTAAGCAGACTCATAGAAATTAAATCTCACATATTCACAGTCCTCTCTGCATCTCCAGCCAAATCCAGTTTCCATGTTGGATTAACCCTCTCTGTTAAGTGGGAGAGTATGTAAGGCTTTCTTTCCTGGGGATGGTTGGGAAAGGAATTCAGACAAAAATCTGAGAGGGGACAAATCTTAAAAAGAGTTTGCTGAGGGATTGGTGTAACTGGACTGAAAACAACCCTGCCCTTTTCTTCCCACAGGGGAAAGTGGAAGTAGAAGCTGGGAAGGAAGGTATGAAATTCGAAGCCAGTGCTTTCTCCTACTACGGTGTGATGGCTCTCACAGCCTCTCCAGGTGAGCGGCCCTCCTCCACCCCTCGGGGCAGGGCTGGGTTTTAGGACAGAATGCCCTTCCCTGGTCACCTTTCTGTACCTGCCAGCTCTGCTGTTTATCTTCATCTTGAACTTTTGATTGAAGTTGGTCATGTATACCAGTACCTCCCCTCCCCCCGTACAAATTGTAAGCCCGTGCCCCCGTGAACTTGCACAAAGCCAGCGCTCTTCTGTGAAGCGGCACCCAGTTCAAGAGACAAACGTCACTAATCCCACAGACCCCACCGCCACCACACTGTCACTGTCCCCCAGACCTCTGCCTTAGCTTCTAAGCATAGACTAGTTGTGCCTATTTTTGAACTTGGTATAAATGGACTGAAAGAGCATGTGTTCTATCAAGTCCGGCTCCTCCCACCCAGTGTTGTCCTTGTCACATTTGTCACTGTTGCTGTGTGTGCTTACACCTTCTCATGGCTGTACAGTGTTGCGTTGTATGAATACACAACAGTGTGCTTGTTCTGTTGCTGATGGGCATGGGGGTAGTGTTCCGTTGGGGGCTACCCTGCCGTGTGTGGCTGTGCATGCCCTCGTGCACATCTTCCGGCAAGCGTGTGTGTGTGTGTGTGTGCGCGCGCGCGCGCGCGCGTGCGCAAGCGTGTATGTGTGCGCACACTCCTGCCTGGTGTCTGTGTGGGCGTGGCCCTGGCGGGTCCCGCCCCTGCCTTAGGCCGCTGAGGCCGGAGGGGTGCACACTCCTGCCAGTGAGGACAGGGGTTCCACTTGCTCTACACCCACTGCTAGATGATGTCAAGTCTTTTAAATGTTCACTGTTGTGGAGGTTTTTAAATTTGCATTTTCCTGAGGATGCATGAGGTTGTTAATGGATATTTATTGCTTATAGCCAGTTCTTGTCTAGACGGCCAGTCAGGGGAGGCTGCCAGCTGAGGATGGCTGTGCCCTAGGGTATGAAATAAGTGTGCTGAGCACCAGAGGCCAGCAGGCGGTATCTAGTAGGAATGGGGAGCACAGAGAGCTCTGGCTCCGGGCTCCGCACGGTCCCTCTGCATTGCTTGCTTTGCTGGGTGCATGTGCCGCTGCCTGCCCCCAGCTGGACCAGTGCCGACAGGTGAACAGAGGTGCTGGAGTGCCACCTTGTGGCCACAGTACCAAATGACATGCCGCACTGGGAACCTTAAAACCCAAACTTTCAAATAGCCCATCCTAAAACAACCTAGGCGGCTTCAGGAAACCAGTCTCAAAAGGGGAGGGGATACCTCCAGACACATCTGTTTTTGTGACCTTAGGCTTCATCTGCCACGTCACACGGTGTCCCGGTCACCCAAAGGTGTTACTAAGGTTAGGAAGCCAGGGAAATGTTAAGGGTTCTCTTCACGTCCTTCAGCCTCCCCTGCCCCAGATGCATCTTCTCACTGTCCTGCTGTGGGGTTTTCAGCCCCATTCGCCAGCCTCCCCGCTGTCGGCTGCTGACTAACGTCGGTGTGAACGTGGGCCTGTCTAACCCCTCTGAGTTGTGGCTTCTGTAAACTTGAAGGTGACCTGTTCTCGCTGCTGGTGAGGAGGCAGGGAGGGTCCTAACTGGTCCGGGAGGCCCAGGGCTCCAGCTGCAGTCTCAGTGCGTGTGGTTGGCAGCCTTGAGAGAAGACCTTGGCTTCCTCTTTACCGAAAGGACATAATAAGGTTACCTCGTGTGCTTGGTAAAAGAGAATGTGGTGAAAAAACAACAACAACAAAAAACAACAACAACAAAAAAAAAGAGAATGTGGTGATACTTCCCCCTGCGAGTGCTCTGTAAGCTTGAGAGCACAGAGGAAATGTCGGGGTGAGAGCTGGCTGTTGAGCTGGGGACTGCTGTGTGGCAGCCAACCTCAGATCAGCCCCAGGTTAGCAGAGTCCGATTTAGAAGGTGGCTTTTGAAAGGAAAGTTTCAAGAGTAAGGATACAATCTTAGCAATCACTGGATCTTGAAACTTAAACATTAGCCCAGTGTATACTGACCTGTGGGTTCACATAAAGGCAAATCCCATCCAGAAAAGGAGCTGAGAAGCAGACCCTCCCCTGCAGCAAAGCTGTGGGGCTGCAGCAGCCGGGCCTCGGGAAATGCCTAGAACAGGATGTCATTAATAGCATCTTACTTATTACAAAGCCCAGTATTTTACTTGACAAGTAGGATTTGGGTGTACTCATTGAGAGATACAGTTAGTGCCTTAATCTCAAGATAGTATTCTATTTATTAATGTTGATTGCCTAGAAGAATCCTACAGTAATCAGTTCAAGACCTGCCCAATTGTGAGTCAATTACCCTGTAGTTTAAAAACAAAAACAGAGGGGTGCCTGAGTGGCTCAGTCGGTTAAGTGTCTGCTTTCAGCTCAGGGCATGATCTCCAGGTCCTGGGATCAAGCCCTGCGTCGGGCTCCCTGCTCAGCGGGGAGTCTGCTTCTCCCTCTGCCTCCCCAGCTCATGCGTGCACTCTCTTTCTCTATCTCAAGTAAATAAATAAAAATTAAAAAGAGAGGGGCACCTGGGTGGCTCAGTGGGTTAAGCCTCTGCCTTCGACTCAGGCCATGATCTCAGGGATCGAGCCCTGCATCGGGCTCTCTGCTCAGCAGGGAGACTGCTTCCCCTCTCTCTCTGCCTGCCTCTCTGCCTACTTGTGATCTCTGTCTGTCAAATAAATAAATAAAAAATTAAAAAAAGAAAAGAATCTCCGCCCCCCCCCCCCCCCAAAAAAACCTGCCCAGGAAATAGGACTCCTGCCAGGGAGGGCGGTGTTGATTGGACTTTTCAATCCGACCAGCCTGCAGCTCTCTGGGTGGCAGTGATGAGGATTCCTTTGGTCCTCTATTCCCAAGAGGCCTGTGCATAACATTCTTTAATTACTTTCTTCCAATACTTTGAACTTTCGAAGTATTCCCAAACAATTCAAAATATCAAGGCAAAATGACAGTGAGACTAAGGATGTCTGTGAGCTGAACAGCCGACTGCTTGCTGCAGGCTCTGTGGGTGCGGGTGGCTTAGATCATGCTCTTGGGCTAGTTGACTAATTGAGCCCCCCTTTTCTGTGGCTCATTGTGATTTAAATCCTTAAGAAGAGCACGTTTTTGAGCCATAAGCCCCAATAGAGTATTAATGGCTTAAGAGATTTCTAGGTTAGTAGAGAAGCATTTGAGTAGGATTTCTTCTGATTTCAGGCTCCCTGTATTCCTCTTCCTGGAAAGCACTGTGTGTTCCTTTTTAATTTCCATAATATCCTATAGGCTCTGGAATTTCTGGAACTGAATGCTCATAGTAGTAGAACAGGTATGCACTCCTGTGCCCCAAGTGCAGAGATCTCCTTCCTCGCCTTTCGATGCGGTCTCACCCTGCTCTTCTCCATTTTTCAGTTCCTTTGTCCCTGTCTCGCACCTTTGTTGTCAGCAGAACAGAGTTGTTAGCAGCAGGTTCTCCAGGTAACTCTGCATGTTTCCTTTTCGTAATTCTTCCGGTTGCCTCCCTTGACACCCCACAGAAGCCTGGCCGGCCAGATCTGGTCCTTTGATGTGGTCCAGGCTGCAGTTCTGCTCAGAGGGCTCAGGTGGCATGTTTCCAGACACGGTGGTGAGCTGTGCGGGGTCTGGAGAAGCCCACCGCAGGCGTGGGGCAGACTCCAGAGCCTGGCAGGCGACTGGCCTGAGTGTGAGCAGCGCTGACCCCCCAGAAAGCCCGCGTGATGGTGACCTGGGCCGTCACTGCCCCCGCCGCGGTGCACCCGTACCTCTGACCTCGGGGTCTCCAGGGCAGCGCAAGGGGGCTGCTCTGGGTTCTTGGACCTCAGCCAAGTCAGGGCGTCCAGCGCTTGCAGATGCCCCAGTGTTCTTGATTCTGCTCCTTGGGTCCTTGTCCCAGCAGCCGTGTGAATGGGGCACTTGCCTCCCTGCCTCATCAGGCAGGGGGCCCCCCCCCCGCTCCTCCTGCCCCCCCCACCTCATGCTGTGCACATTCCCCGCCGCCTGCTGTAGGGTGCCCACCCTGCACGAGGGTTGGGTCCTGCCTGCCTAATAACGCCCACCAGCCAGAAAGAAAGGCAAAGGTTTAATCTTTCTTTAATTAAAATTGCCGAGCTTTCAGTGGTACAGGTTTTCTGTGTTTATTACATTCCACACAGCTTCTATCTTCACATCTCATGAAGTTGGCATTTCCTAATCCAGGTTCAGCAGAATTCTCGAATGCTGGTATTTTTTAAAACAAGCAAGACTTTCCCTAGAAAGAAGCTACTGTTACCTCAAGTCTTTGCTCTGAAAAAGCTTGCAGAGTGTGGGGATAAGATCTTATTTATAGGCCTGTTTGAATCAAACCAGCTGGTGGGATAGACCTGTCTGTGCCCACAACACACACACACGTATGCACGGAAATACGCGTTTGTGTATACGTATGTATGTTGGTGTTTTTTCTCCCCGTTCGGCTTGCTGGCATCTGCTACCCATTTAAAACATCACAGAAGCTGAAGAAGAGTGACTTTTGGGTAACACTCATGAAATGTCATTTGTGTTTTACTTTTTCCATGGAACTAGAGATTTCTTAGATTTCTCCTTCTGATCCCCCAAATAAATAAATAAGTAAATAAACCATTTTTTAGGTCCAGGCTTTCGGGATGCTGGCATTACAATAAGTGGAGGTTGAACAAAACCGGTGATTTCCAGCCTATTCCAGATGATGCTTGGTGGTTCCAATGGAGGAGGCTGGGAATGTTTCTTTACAGTATCTTTCTGGCTTACTCCTAAAAAGAAAGCATGCCTAGTTGAAGTAACTAAAAAGCAGAAAAGGGACGCCTGGGTGGCTCATTTGGTTGAGCGGCTGCCTTCAGCTCGGGTCGTGATCCTGGCGTCCTGGGATCGAGTCCCACATCGGGCTCCTTGCTCGGCAGGGAACCTGCTTCTCCCTCTGCCTCTGCCTGCCACTCTGTCTTGCCTGTGCTCACTCTGAGAAATAAATAAATAGAATCTTTAAAAAAAAAAAACAAACTTAAAAAAAAAAAAAGCAGAAAAAAAAACATGCCAAGAAGGTCTAAGGGGAATTAAAATTGGAAATTTTAAAATCATAATTATTATAAAAATTTAGCACATTAATTTGGCCGCAAAATATGACCCGAACTGGGGGCTGGCCACTTAAAGTCTTTATTCTCCTTGGTCTCACTGTGTGTCGACGAAAGGCTGGTCATACTGGGTCCCTGTCACACTCACTGCTGCAGAAGGGGGTCCCAGAAAACAGGGTCTGCCTCCCCAGACTGTGGCTGGGATGCTGGGCTGTGGGTTCCTGGCAAAGGCAGGGGCTCATCTCGCAAAACCAGAGGGCAGTGGGTTGAGAGGAAACAGACTAGGAGTCTAGATACCTTGGGGAAACCAGAGAAACTGCCCTGTAATCCTCTTTGGGAGGAAAGAGCAGGAGACTCAGAAGTAAGGCCTCTGCTGTCTGCGAGCCGATGTAGTCCGATTAGTAAGCAGAACGCCCTTGGAACGTTTGGGCTTTTTAACCTTTACATTGTAAAACAGAAGTAAACACTGTCCATGGAAATGGTGCTGTGATTTGGGGTTAAAGCCCAGGGGATAGAGTGGGGTCCTTGTTTCAGAGAATGTTTCCAGCTGTCGACCCGAGCGATGCTCTCGCACGTATAGAAGGGCTCGGACCTGAGGGTGGGCGCCTAGTGGAGAGACGGGGATGAGGCGAACCGGAAGTAGCTTAATGTTAATGAGGCTTCTTGATGGGATATTTGTGAGGCGTCAGGTGCTGTGCTAAGCGCTTCATACGTTCTCCCCTTCGGAATCCTCCTCAGACTTGATGAGGCGGGAACTAATACCCGCGTTCTACGGGGTTGGGTCGTCGGATCAAAGTTCCCTTCTGCCAAGAGGAAACGCGATCAATTATTCATTTGCCTTGGTCTCTCAGAAGATAAGTGGAAGCAACAAGAGGAGCGGCCACTCTGAGTTTAATTCTGAGCAGTAGAAAGTCGGACAAGAGCGTAGGGGAAGTGGCAGTTTTAGGAGAAAGGGAGCTCTCCCTGTGAAGTTCACGGAGTACTTAACCAGGTTTTGTTCTGGTCGTCCTGTTTTAAGAGGGACGTTTATGACATGAAGGATGTCAAAGTATTTGGCTGGACAAGAAGAGGCCGGAGGAGAACACAGCTATCTCCAGGCTCTTCAGGGCTCCTTCACGCAGCAGAGGAGTGGCGGTCCCTCAGTGGAGCTCTAGGAGCGGAGGGAGAGGCCGCCATGTCAGTCTGAGGGGAGGGAGAGGCCGCCAGCCTCGTCAGTCTGAGGCGGTGATTTTCACGGGCAGGATGAGCAACGTGGAGGGGTTGAAGGGCAGGACCAGCCGAGGGCCAGCTCCTCTGGGGGGGTATCGGTCAGGGGCGTACTGCGAAGACCGACCGGCCTGATCAGGGGAGCTGAACGGAGCCCGGGCCGACGGGGGTTTTGGGGAGCGGGGCCCTCTAGGTGGTGAGCTGCGCGGTGCTCGGGTGTCTGGTATAAGCCGGTTGACCTGGTCTGCTAATGACCACTTTTTATTATTTGGAAAGTTAAGAGCCGACTTTGTTGGTTCTCTCTACCTCACTTAAAAGGTTCTGGGCTTCGCTCTCTCCTCTTCTAGGTGAAAACAAGTCGCCTCCTCGCCCCTGTGCTTTGAACCACTCAGACTCTCTGAGCCGAAGCGACCGGATTGACGCCGTCACGCCGACCCTGGGGAGCAGCAATAATCAGCTCAACTCTTCGTTCCTCCAAGTCTACGTCCCTGACTACTCCGTGCGGGCCCTTTCCGACCTTCAGTTCGTGAAGGTAAGAGGAGAGCGCGTGGCTCGGCTGGGCCTGGCCGCTGGGGGTGACCTTCCGCGGCCAGCTGTCCGGCGCCCCAGCCCTGCCCCCCGGCTTTCCCTTTGTCACTTGGGTGCCCCACCTCCGGCTCCTGCACCCAACCGAGACGCAGACCCGGGAGAACATTCGTCTCTCTGGCTCTGTCAGAATGGCTGCCGAGTCAGGTGTGAGAGCTGGAGAAAGAAAAAGAGTAAACCCTTTTCAGCAAGTCTTCGTGAGCTCTGACCCTCGCGAGGCGGGGGGGGTCGGGGTGGTCCCGGAAGGGCTGAGATCCGAGACCCCGAAGACTTGCTGCGACGGGGTGGGGAGAGCCCTCCGCCTCTCCTTTGCCCCGAGACAGGGTTCTTGTCTTAGTCTGGAATGGAGACGTCTTCTGAACCGAAGAACGAGCCAGCTTCCGCTGAGGGAAGCCTATCTCCATCTTCCAGTCTCTGTGAGGTTGTGGGACGAAAACTTGGACATGGCTTCTATCAGTAGAAACTGACTTGTTCGCCAGAGTCCACTCGAACTTGAAAAGTGGCTCAGTTTATATTCGAGAGTGAAATTTCCCTAGAAAAACTAAGCAGGCCCTCCAGGGGACTTTAATATGTAATACAGGGTCAGACAAGAACTCCTAAAAATAAGCATTCTCTTGGTTTGTCTTCCGTACCATCTTCTGGCCCCAGATCTCGAGACAGCAATACCAAAATGCCTTGATGGCATCCCGGATGGACAAAACTCCTCAGTCTTCAGACAGTGAAAACACTAAAATTGAATTGACTCTTACGGAGCTGCACGACGGGTTGCCAGACGAGACCGCCAACCTGCTCAACGAACAGAACTGTGTGACACACAACAAAGCCAACCACAGCCTGCACAGCGAAGGGGCCATCTAGGGCGCCCCCCCGCCGCCCCTCACCCCCCACTCCCAAGGCCCCAGGCCAGCTGACCGTGAATCCCATTAGTGTGAGCTTGTGTGCCATGCTGCCTCCCGCAACATCCTGAGACCAAAGACTTTGTCCCCTTCCCGGAAGCAGCGGCAGAGGATGGCGAGGGCAGGAGTGGAAACGAGAGGTGTGACATCAACGGCTCGGGCGTGGCATTCGAGATTTTTGGAGATGAACTTCTTCCACCCAAATAGAATCATGTTTATTTTTTCAGTTGTACCTTTTATCCTTATTCACTCTCCTCCTTCCTCAGTTTGCATGAAGTTGGAAATTGTGGCGGTTTATTAATTTTTTTCCCCAAGAGATCATGTTTTCAAACAGTGTCTTTTGCAGAGTTTTACGTTGTTCTGTCTGAACTCTGCCGTGACTCCGTGACGGGACCCGAAGGGACTTGCTCCGCCCGCGGCCTTGCCGGCCCTCCTCGGGAAGGGCACGCCTGCTCCGTGCCCAGTGGGTGTCGCTGTGGAACTTGAAGGATGAATGAAGAAAACTGTGGCTGCGGACCTGCCAAGTCTGTCCCACTGTGGGGCGGAGCCTGTGCGGGGCCGCGGTCGCCTCCGCGAGCTCAGTGTTGTTTTAAGTTAATGTCTAACCGTGTCCCTTTCCCTCAGAAAGGTTTAACATTGGCTTGGAATGTGATTTTTTTTTTGCTCCTACTCTAAGGAATTTTTATCACCAAAATGAATGTTAATGAATTTGAAACCCATGGTTTATCATTGGCAAGATGCAAGGTGACTGCATCCCGCAATTCCTCCAGCCTGGATTCTCCGGCCTGGCCAGGCCGCCTCCCCAGCCCAGCGCCCCAGCCTCCAGAGCGCCGCCACCCACCTCCCCGTCCTTGCTCTTGTTGACCCAGGATGCTGCTACACAGATGCCAAATGGAAATCTTCCACAGGGCCTTTGAGTAACCGCGCGGTATGGAGTTCAAGCTCCTCCCTTTCCCACCAGGAAGTCTGTCATTGTCCGGAAAGGAGTTGGGCCGGGCCAGCTGTGCTCTGTGCTCTGAGCCCAGAAGGCGTTTCCAGACCCAGGTGTTTAAAGGAGGGAACTTTGGGGACTGCCAGCCCCTGCCTCTCCTCCCAGGGAGCCCAGTGTCCCTCTTCCCCTCTGTCCCAGGGCTCCTGGGGCCCAGCGGTGGCTGTGCTGTGTTCCTCGTCCGTCCGAGGACCTCTGTGCCTCCCACCTCAGATGCAGCCCACGCCGGAGAGGCTGCCTGTCCAGCCCCGGGTCGGTTTGGCCCCAAACAGGGATTCAGAAACCAAATGTGTGTTGTGGCCATTTCGTGTGTCTCCGCCTTATTTTAATACCAAATTCATCACGTGTAGTGAAATTAATGTCAGGAGGTACTTCTCGAGTGACTGAGTTCTTAACTCTCTTACCTGTTTTAAGCGTTAGCCCGAGGGATATGTGCATTTTGCTGGCAGCGGTCATTGGTACACTGAATTCCTGAGCTGAGGTCGTACCGGCCGCCACGCGTGGGTAGGAAGGCTGCTCCGTGCCGCCTCTAGTCACCGGCCGAGAAGATAGCATTTTCTCCACTGGGGCTCACTCATCGAAGGGAAGCCCTGGGCCAAGCAGCAGTTTCCTTCTCCCTCCTCAAGGTAGGAATGTGTCCCCCAGGTTGGGCTCTGGGCGGACAGGAGCTGGGGTTGGAGAGTCACCAGCTCTCCAGGTTGGTGACCCGGACAGGAGCTGGGCTTGGTGGCTCCAGTGTCATAGGCACGTTTACCACAGTATTTCCTCCAGGATATCCATCCTGGAGGATCTTCCTCATCAGGTGCCATGCCCCTTAGTGAGGGTCGCAGGGGCACCCCCTAAGGGTGTTGAGTGGCGAGCTGCTGGCCCCCCACCTGCTGCGTGCGCTGGATGGAGCCCCTGCTGTTCGGTGGCTTAATGTTAGTGAGACCCCACACCGCAAGCTTCCCCTTCTAGAAACAGATCCATCCAAGTTAAAAGGTCTCAGGTTCTAAGACGCATCTAGCTGAGCACAGCCCCTGTGTGGTGTGGGAACTGGGACTATCCCCAGGGCGCACAGAAACGAGCATTCCCACTAAGGAAGTGAACCCTGGGTCTTGCAAGGGGAGTGATCCCCAACAACCACACTCCTACTCTGGGCCCGGATGGCGCTGGCCTTCTGGTGGTTTGGGGGAGCCTGGCCTGCCACACCATGGTTCCTCTGATTTGCAGGATCTCTGCACCCCCCGCCCCCAGCTTCTCCCCACTCATCTGCTTTTCCATACATGGCCATCTCACGGTGCCTTGCTCCTGGAAGGAGCTTCTGGAATCAGAGTTAATGTGTTGGGTCTTTTTCAGAGCACCCCCCCCCCTTTCCTTTGTGAATCCTAAGCTCTGTGAGAGGCCAGGGATTCCAGCTGCTGGCTCCTTCACTTGAGCGCGAAGCCGAGAACTTGTCTCCACGCTCGTACCCACTCAGTGTGGCGGCTTTTTGAGATGTCTGCTGAGACATGCTGGCAGGGGGACTCCTAGAGGATGAAATTTTAGCCTCTCAAGATGGTATTTATTTTCTCCACACCACTCTTTACCTTGGATTATTCATATTTTATAACAACAGGGAATTGAAAACAATTCCTGGCTATAATTCCATCCGCTTTGGGGGAAGCTCAAGACCCTTCAGATCACACTCACTGTCTTGAGGATCATATTCTTCTCCCAGACCCTACTTTCCCTCTGGAAACTACCTTCAGGCTGTCGAAGGAGAAACGCTGGCTCATGGCTTCACCGGGCAGCACGATGACTTTGGCTTAGAAGTTCTGTGCAGTCCTATGTCTATGAAGGGGGCGGGGTCCGGCAGAGAAAGACCATCAAATATTGAGATCTCCACGTGCAGTGGCCAGTTCTTAGAATTGTACCATGAGTCCATCATCCTGTCCTGGAGCTGCTGGCTCTGTAAGTGTGGAGGGGGCTGGGCTGTGGAACAGAGGTGGGTGCTGGGGTCTTGAATGCTGCTGGAGTTCCCCGTTGTCACACCCAGCACCTGTCTGACGTGGCTTCTGTGGCCCCTGCTTTGAGCCCTGGCTCTGTGGGACCAGACAGGGCCGCCTCCTGCTTCCGGCTACTGTAGCATCCCAAAGGTTCCACAGGAAACTGGATCCCCAGTAGCCAGACGTTCCCAGGACAGTGGGCTTTGTCTTTATAAGTGAGGGGATTTTTTTCCCCTACTCCCTACAAGTTCTCTCTACTCCGTATTCATCAGGCAAGTCGAAAATCATATATTTAAACTTTTAGGAAAACAACATTAAGATTTGTATGTACATGGATATTGGGGTGCTAGTCAACTAGTTTAAGTCTTGGTTCTTACATGATTTGCATTTCAAAGGGCATACCACTTTACTCTGTTCTTCCCTCCCTCCCTCACCTCACCTAACGGAAGGGAGCTTAGTGCCTGTGCTGATGTGATTGGGTTCCCCACGTGGGAGGAAGTAGGGCACCATGCCATTTTCTAATGTTATTTTAAGGAACTTCTGTGCAAAAGCTAAATGCAGAACTCCACATGAATATGGAACATGAACTGTGAATAGACTACTTACCTGTGCTATCCCCAGTACCACGTGACTGAAGGACCGGCTTTTCCAAGTCTAGGAAGATACTGGTAGAAACAAGTAAAACTACATTTTCAGTAGGAATGGAAGTAATAGGAATTTGGGCTAAGCAGGGACCACGGACTTCTGCCCTCAAACTCTCTCAGGTTGAGGAGCAGACTGAAGGTGGCCCTGGCCCATGGAGCCTTTGTCCTAGCTGGTCAGAAATCAGAACAAATCCCAACGCCCGCATCTTCTGAAAACCAGCCAGCGATCTGTGGCCCTCTTCACCTGTCCTGGGCCAGGCTCCCAAGATTTCTCCAGGGTTTGCCAGGGGTGAGCCCCAGCAATAGACTTACCCAGGCTGGGGCAAGAAGGGGGCTTAACAAAGCAGCAGCTACCAGGGTTGGCTGGCTTAGCACACACCGCATGACCCAGGTTCTCTGATGGCAGGAGCAACAGGAACAACTCCCCTGTCTGTTTTGACCCCAGAGACTGGTTTTTCTTGCAGGGGGTTGATGGAGCTGGCAAGGGTGCGGAGGCTTCTGGGGCGCCGGTGCGGTTTCTGAGGACACAGTTTCTGGGTTGGGTTTGGTTCCACTGTAGGCTCTGGGCTGGTGGTGCTTCTGCCCAGCGAGGAAGGACATCAGTGTGAGTTGTAGATTAATCCAGAATTAGGAGGGATTTAGAGAATTAAGTATGAAAGTGGTTTGGGGTGAGTCAGAAACTTTCCGATGTAAATTTATCAATGAGCAACCTACTCAGTGGATTTTTATATCTCAGGGCCATTTTCAGATGTTTATCTTTTCGTATTTCTTTTGTATTCAAGTGGGCTGAAGAGAGATGAGTTCAGAGAACTCTAAGATGAGGTTCATTTGCCTCCATCTGAGGGTGAGTGGTGTACCCTTGCCAAGTTTGCTGATGTCACTGTCCCTCAAGGCTTTTTCCTGCAGTGAATGCTTACTTGCTGATTGTCCTTCTGCCCTGTCTGAAGGTTCCAGAGTCCCTGGTCAACCCAAGGGACAGAAGGAGGTGATGGCAGTTCTTAGCAACTGCAGGGCTTGGAACAGCTTTCCTCCCGCCATATTGGGCTGGGGACTTTCTTGGCTTCTTAGACCTTTGCGGTTGGCTCAGCACAAGTAAGCTTTCTGTCTCTGTGTGCTAGAGCCACTGACCTCCTTTCACTAGAATTGTTGTAAATATCTTTTGATGGGAAATACCAGACTGTACTTGAAGCAACAGACACACAAAGGTTCTAGTAGCCAGAGAGTAAAGTTTTAGGACTTTGTATACCAAGGTTTTTATGTACACAGCTCCAACATGTACTACAAGAAAGACTTGAGTTAGTACATGTCTTTGAGTTTGAATATCCACTTAGGTAGAGTTTGAACATGCACTGGAAGAACGGCTTGCCTTGCCTGGCAGGGTATCTTCTGGCATTTACCCACATCTGACCAACACGGATTCCCTTGGGAAGTGATGCTTTTGGGGCCAGATTCTTCTTCAGGGTCACCTCGGAGAGAATTATTATATAGACCTAGTGGGGTTTGGGTGCCTTCCCTTTTTGTTGGAGGTCCAGGCCCCTTGGTATCCAGAGCTGGTCTCAGGCTCCCAGAGCAGAAGGGAGTGAGAAGGAATAAGGTCTCAGGACTCTCAGTCCCCCGAGAGCCCCAGCCTAGCTTCTGATTTGTTATTCTGCATGTCCATGTCTGAAGTCTACTGTGAAGGTGGAGTATAGCAGTCCATTGACTTCTCTTATTTCTGGAGTCTTTTAAATCTACAAATGTATATGCTTTATTTTATATTATTATTTATTATGTACATATGCCTCTACTGTTAGTACATTGTGACGAAGGTATTTCCTAGAGCCCCTCATCCATGGAGCCTAGGGTTCTCTTGTCCCTTAAAGTGGGGGAGAAGGCAGTGGTTTTCTTTTTTTTTTTTTTTTTTGTCATAAAGAGGTTGCTGCTCTTACGTTGATCCTAGCATCCCTGGGCCCTTTTTATTGGGCATGCCACTCTTCCCGACGGACTAGTGTTTGGGATGAGGATGGAGGCAGGTCTCCTATGTCATGGCAGGGCTCTCAAGTACCTCCGTGAAATACTTTAGAGGTTGCTTCCTGGTGATGGGGTCTATTCTCTGTAACGGTACAGCATGGCTGTGAGACCAGAACCTTCTTCCTCACTCCCAGCCTCCCAAGCCAGGTTGGCAAACTGGCCCCACAACAGTGATGGCCTCCTCTAAATTCCCACCTTGGATTACAGAATCCATCTCTTGGGACCATGGAAGCTGCCTCCCCATCAGGGCTTCTAAGAGGCCTTTTCATGGTTTTGAGGCCCAGTGCCAGCATTGCCTTGGCCCTCAGATAAGACCCTGCTCTGTGTCTGATTTTCTTCCTCCTCGGCCTTTACTGTGTCATAGTGTACATTTCATGCTTTTCAGCAGTGAATTTCCCGAACACAGTATTCAGAGCTGTCTGCGTAAACCTAAAGAAGCACAAATGACATGTATAGGTTTCGTGAGCTGATTGTCATAATGAATGCGTTTTATAATTCAAATGATGTTGTAGATTTACAATCTCTCCTATTTATTTTGTACCAATTTATTTGTAAATTTTGTGATTGTTTTAAAAGGTTTTTTGTTCATTTCTATTATTCTATTTAGATAAAGGATGATTTTCTGTTCACCCTGCCAGCGGATGTGTGTTCCCTTCCCCCTTCCATCTATACACCACCCTACCCACCTCAGTCCCCTGCCCAATAGCATGGCTGTCCTGGTGAGAAGGCTGGGATTGGTTGTCCGCATGGCAGCACAGCAGGGTGTCTCTTTGGACGCACACCACAGTGTCTTCTGTTGCAAGAGAGGGAAGCTAGCACTGTGCCTCCACCTCTGCCTTGGAGTCTGGTACCACCAGTTCCCCTGGGGGATGTTCTCCTTTGCAAGGATGAAGTCCTGCCAAAGCATTTTAGTTAAGGATCCTGAGGGCATCCCCTCAAATTGTCCCACATCTGTCGCTCAGTCACTAACAGCACACAGTTCAGCTGGGCAAACGGCCGAGCTGGTTTTTTTTCCTAGGAAGACCAGAGGCCTCCTTTGAGCCTCTCCACTGGCTCCTGAAGAGGAGTTCGGCTCTGTAGGTCCCCTACTCTGCGAAGCCTAGGAGATGGGTGTGGTAGCCGGCATAGCGGGTTCACTCTTAAGTTAAACACGCCGGCCGGAGTGTGGTGAGTCATGTTGAGATGCTCTTGAGGACGCAGTGGGCATCCACCTTCCCCGATAACCCAGTGTCGGGGTCGCCTTCCTCTTCCATCAGCACTGCTTTTCAAGTCTTCTGGGTTCCTTCTTACCTGCATCACTCAGGTGCTACCAGACCCTGCAAATCTTCTGGTGTAGCTTCCCAGCCCCTTTGTGATGTAGCCCTAGATCATGTCTTTTGGGAATCCTTTTTCCCCTCCACTCTGTCTCTATTTTACGCTCTGCAGAGGATCGCGCTCTTGGCGACTGGTCCCTTATTTCCCCTGCTGTGTGGATTAGCCACGATGTCTGCAGTCTGGTTGACTTACACTTGCCCCGTGGATGGAGACAGTTCAGTGAAGAACTGCGGGCAAGACTGGCTTTGAGACATGCCTGACCTAATCACCACGCCCCCCTCTCCCATCATTACCCCCCATTTCTTGAAAGTAGAATGGGGTAGATCTGTATTCCAGTCAAGTGTTACCTGAGGAGCCTGTCTGCTTTCCTCAGAAGCAGAGAAAAAAGCAGCAAGCAGGGCTAGGGAAGGAATTCTCTGTCCAACACATCAAGTCCTAGCTGTGCCTTTTTTTGTTGTTTTTCCTGCTTTATTCACTTTGTCCAAATGAGTCCTGAGTTCAAATCAGCCAAATGAGTCCTGAGTTCAAATCAGGAAATTCCTCAAGAAAAGTAGAGGTGATTTTTCCTGCTGTTTAAGATGAGATTTTCCTAAGCTTTCCATCTGTATCATGGGGTGCCCATGTGTCTGTTCTTCACTAAGCTTTATCAGGAAGAAAGCTCTGGGGTTCGTATTTCATACAACCAGTTGTGTTCCCGGCACTTCTTGTCAACTCCGCACTTCTGAGGATGCAGAGCGTGACTGACCAGAGTCTTGTAGTGAAAATGACGGGTACCTGGAGTTGAATTCTGAAAACTTTTTATATTTTTTGAAAGTAATGCAATTTATTTAATAGGGACAATTCTTGAGTAGAACCAAAAAAATTGAATTAGATTAGATGGCTAATGAACTCATTTTGTTTTTTGGGTTTTTTTGGTAAGACTGTTTCACCATTTTCCCTTCAAGATCCTCACATCTGTGCTCCTACATCCCAAAACAAAGGAATGGTTTATGGGGCCCTTCCTCTGACATTCTGGTGGCATGCCACCCCCCCCCCCCCCGGTGGATGACTCTAAGGCCTAAGGATACAAGGGGGACGTTGCAGGACTTGTCAAAGTGCTTTTCCTGTGAGAAGATTTGGGATCATGAAGTGCTCAAACAGTAGGCCAACACAGGATGGGAATGTTTAGACTGAGTGAGCTTCCTTACTACAATTCTGCTGCATCATGGACTTGAGGGCAGTGAGTCCAAAAATGAAGTCACTTGCTTCAAAATACTATACCCACAAGTCCGATTACCTCTGGTGAGAACCCTCCCTCAAAGAAAGACTAGATATTTGATAAACTTTTTTCTTTCTTTCTTTTTTTTTTTTTTTTGGTGTTGGAAAGGTTTGCTGGACAAATACTTCCAAGTATCTCAGGAACTTGTGAGACTCAGAAGGACTATTGCTGTTTTTCACGGGAAGAACGTGCACTCAGCCACTTGGGCTCCAGTGCCCGTGGTGAAGTTTATCTTGGCCCAGACTCTTCAGGCCTGTTTTAACCCCTGCCAGGCATGGCTTTGGGAAGAGCTTAATGGGAGAACAGACCATTTGGGGACCTATTTGTGCTAATATGATTCATGAAACAATGTCTAATCTCTTTTCTCTAGTAACAAAATGAGGCAAAGGGATCTGACATTGTAGGAAGAAACATAGACCAGACCAAAAACTGGTGTAAATAAGTATTTAGACTTATATTAACGTCAACAAGCTTGAGATAAAATGTTGTGTTCCGTTGGGAGGACGTTTTTGTGCAAGAGGTCTTCAGAGGAACTTTAAAAGACTGCATATATTTTATTTTTGAAATGGCGTATCTTTGTTGGAACAAGTCAGACTGCTGTGGCTTTGGAATGAAGCTACTGTGTCTGATGACAGGAGAAAATGGGTGAGATTGCCAGGTTACAGAAAAAAGATGCGTTGTTCACTCTGTAAACAAATGCTTTCTTTTTTTAGAGGACTTGCTCTTTTCCTACATACTCAGCAGTGAGAGGACAGCGTGAAATGCTGGGTGACGTTAGTGGAGGTGGAGGATGGGATGCTGTGGGTTTTACTGGAAGTCACCTGGCTCTGCTTCCTGGCTGCTGTGCGTGTCCCCCCCCTGCTGTTTGGTGTGTCATTTTTCTTGTTTTTAAGGCTGCTTGGAAGCTCCATGGTAGAGATTTCATTCTAAGGGCCTCCCAAGGTTGTGTATCATTTGAAGTTGTTCCATTTGAGAAAAAACACTGAGAAGTGCCCTCATCTCCAGTCACCAAGATAAAAACGTCATGAGAAACCTAAGTATTGAGACAGAAACTTCTAAACCAAGTGAGGAATTGGGCCATTGATGGTAAGGCAATAGCTGGACCATAGTTAACATTTTTCCCACCATCAAAGAAAGGTTAAATATTTTCCATAACACGGAATGTGTACAAGGCTCCCACCCTTTGTGCAGACTTAGATATGCACTTACTTGTCTCAGGCTATTTGTGGTGAATAAGAGTATTTTTAAATGCTCTGGCAGCCTTGGAAAAACTTCAGGGCTTTAAAGTTGTTGACAAAATATTTCTTGAATAAATAAATCTGATTTAGAAATATCTAAACATGAACAAAGTACTTTTAAGTCTGACATGTCACTGCAAGTGGCTTTTTAAAGTAACTGCTTGGAACCAGGAATAGGACTTAGGGATTTGTAGCTCTAAGTTATTCTAGTTCTATTATGAAGCACTTCTAAAAGCACCTTAGAAAGGGTAGCTCAAGGGCTTGCTTTCTTATTTTAGGTCTCAGCAGAGCTATGCTTATAGTCGGTGAAAATTTAAGGTCTAACAGAATACTAAACTTTCTTGGCTTTAATTTTTCTAAATATACTGACCATCTTTCTAGAGATGACTGGCGTTAAGTCCTCTTACAAGGGGAACCCACCAGCAGGGCTGTGGCCACCTGCTGGGTATGGCAGGGTCCCTGTCAACCCTGTACCTGCCCAAGACTGAGAGTTGAGTCTAGCACCCCAGGAGGGGTGTCTGGTGCTTTTCAAATGCCCAGGGAGGAGATTTTGAAAAGTTGGGAAATCTGTGTTCTCATAGTCTAACATGCCTCAGTTTGAAACAAACATTTAGTTCAGCTTCCATAACCGTTGGCAACAGAGAAACTCCCTTTCATATTTTAGCAAACCCGACTACCACTGCCCTGAGTGCCTGCCCCTGCACCACCTAATTCCCTAGCACGCTCTTCTAACAGGAATGATATGCAGAGAAACAACACCCTGCTCTGATTCTTAGATGCTTATGGAATCCTAGCTCTTGGAAATAGATTTAGGTGGTCCTGAAGAAAGCTCTGACCAGCAGTAGAATTCTTCTTCCAATTTTGTGCTTTTTACTCCTCAATCTTTGGATCCACTGTCAGACATCTGGCTAAAAAGAAACTCTTAAAAGATAAGATCTTATGTGGATAACACAATACGAAAAGTGTGGTAAATTAAAAGCAAAGTGCTTGTGATGGTCCTTGCTCTAAAAGGGAAAATATGTAAATGTACTATGAGAAGTTGGGCCCTGAGCAACATCTCCATCTTGAATAATAGCTGGGGCAACCACAAACATAATCTTTAAAATGGGGACGGTATTTAAGTGCTAGTTGTAATAGCATTTGTAACCTGATTATTTTTATTTTTAGGATTTATTTGAGGGCGCACAATGCAAGTAGAGGGGAGGGGCAGAAGGAGAGACTCTCAAGCGGACTCCCCACTGAGCGTGCAGCCCGGTATCAGGCTCAGGCTGAAATCAAGAGGCAGCCACTCAACTGACTGAGCCACCCAGGTGCCCCAGTAACCGAATTTACTTTTAAAATAGTATATGTTCCTAAGGGCTAGTAGTTAGAATGTTTCTTGACATAACTTAATGTAAAGCCCATATACTGCAAGTGATAAGGTAATACGGTCTCGGCTATGTTACTGAACTGCGTTCCCTTCCTATAAAATCATTTTTAAAAAGCCTTACCTCACAGTCCTATACCAAAAAACTTCCTAATAGGGAAGAGACCTCTTTAGGTACGATAACCAACTATAACCATTACGAGGCATGCCAGACTATTTCCTTTACGAGAATGTCAAACCTAATGTCACTAGCCAAACCTAAACCCGCCTGAAGACCAACAGTTACTACAGTTCTGCTACAGGAAGGGGTCAAAGTCAGTATTAGAAATATTATACTTTATTGAATTCTAGAGCAGCTAATCTACCCTCTGTGTTCACCAGTAAGAACGGAAGGAAGATTTGAAGGGTCAAGGACAAGTCTACACTACTGCTGGAATGGCTGTAGGCCACTCTGCGCCTGTGGGGCTAATACCCTAACGTACACAGTAATGATCCATTGTGGTTCAAAACAAGAAGTGAGTTCTCCTGGGATTTGGAATTTACTCACACTGATTGTGCCCTGTGCTCTAGTAAGGTTCGGACCTTACAGAGCCCTCTTCCCATCCTCTCAAGCTAGACTTTGAGCTCAGTGGTCCACCCTAGAGGACAGAGAAGGCTGGAGCTATGGGTAGCAGGAACCACCCTGGCCCAAACTAAGGAATTCACTCATAATAGAAAGAGGTTCCTCCTTTTCTTTTCACAGGGCTTGCTCCTTTGCCCTCTTGCAGCTAAATTCTTTCTATAGATTGATCCCAGATGAGAAAAAGACGGTTTCTGATAAGCATTTCTGCTATCAAAAAAAATGTAAGAGATGAAGATTTGTACCTCAAAACAGAATCACTCGCTGCAGTGCCTTCCAGACCAGCCCTACAGCAAACCAAATACTTAAACAAAGCCGCTAAAGCCCCCAGTCTGCCCAGAGGCACAGAGGACGCTTCAAAGCTTATAAAAGGAACCTTGGCCTTAACAGAAGACTACATTTGATAATGGAAACAATATATTTCTCCACTGATATACAATACTATGTGATGCACTGAAAATTTCAGGATGGATTTTGGAGTAAGAACACAATTTGTAACACAACATCATTTTGGATCACCTCTTCCCATCACCCTTGCTCCACTCTGAGACTCTCTACCACCCCAGGTGTATCCAACGCACACCGAGGAAACAAGACAAGGAAACGGTGTCACAAGCCACAATGGAGCCATCCACATGCAGTTCTGCCTGGCTTTACCCTCGCTTTCTTTCAATACAGACTCCATTACAATTTGAACCATCTGCAAAGAGTGCAAACAAAACTAAAAAGTATCTCTCTCTGATTAGAATATTTTAAAGTCTTCAGAAACTTTCCAGATGTACCTTTGACAGACCTCCCCCACCCACTGCTAGAACCCATCCTTTGCTCCTGTGAGTCCTGCCAGGCTTGTTTAATGGGTGCTCAGTTTTGGTTCTTATTCCTCCTTATTCTTCTTCCTCTTCCTCCTCCTCGTCATCATCTTCATCATGGCAGTGTGTAATTTCCTGGGGGGCCAGTGGGAAGAGGTTGGGGGGTTTAATCTCACTAATCGACCGCGTCAACTGGTGCCGCTTGTAGTCGGTATCTTTGAAATCAACCGATGTGCGGTTCCGAGTGGCAAGAGGGGACTCCATCTCATTGATGTCTACATGTGTGTGTTCCACCGTTGACTCATGAGGCATCTAGAACAAAGTCAGAGGTTCAGAAAGCCGGTGGAGTAAAACAGTTTCCTAAAACCCCACCCCTCCTTCTCCTGTGTGTTAGGTGGCTGTGCGGAGGCGTGTCTGCTGATCAGAGGCCCAGCCCATTCAGATCCTGAAGCGTCTTCCTAGAACTACCTCAAGCTGCCTTTTTCTTCTCCTCTTCCACCCTTAAAACTGTCCAGATCATTACAGCCGGAAGCAAGAAAAGATGGGGTAGAAGATTCATAATTCACAGCAAACAAAAGTCCTAAACTATAGATCAGTGTGTGTGTGTGTGTGTGTGTATATCAACACTAATAAGAGAAACACGGTTTTTATATAAATGCTAACGAAAGAGAAACATCTTCACTACTCAAACTTTTAATGCAGTACGTTGCAAAGTAAAGTTATATCCTGTAACATTCGATCTTGATCCTACTTTCTCAGAGATGCCTTTTGTGCAGTAGAAAGGACAGACGCAGGAGCACCTGGGTGGCTCAGTCGGTTAAGCATCTGCCTTCGGCTCAGGTCATGATTCCAAGGTCCTGCTTCTCCCTCTGCCTGCCGCTCCCCCTGCTTGTGCTCTGACAAATAAAACCTGAAGACATTTAAAAAAAAAAAAAAAAAGACCCAAACTCTCCTGTGCCACCTCACAAACCTGGTTGCAGATCTCAGTCTTAAGAGTGTATCTTAATTATAACTGGCCCAAGACTGTATTAACTCACCAAGACGTGGGCAGCTCTGAAGAGGTAGCTGAATGGATAATACAGCAGGTTGATGAAAGATGCTGCATAGAGATCAGCATATCGCATCACCTGACTGGCAAAGAGGGTCTGCCGGGAGCCACTGCGAAACAGGCTTCCCATCATCCCATAGCACATGTCCATGTCATGAGTTACTTTCTAAAACAGAGAAAGGATTGAATTCAAATATTTACTGAGTGACAGCTATGTCCCAACCCCTATATAACAGAAGAACTATAAAAAGAAAAACTTGATCTTCCAAGTTTTCTCCCAAATCCCATTTGGATACCTTAATACGTCTCTGGATGGAACTAATGTCTGGGCGCTCGTTGCTGCTGCTGTCAAGATGCCTGGAGATGAAAAGAAAACTCCACTAAAAATCTCTAGAAAAGTTGTCTCTTACACCTAGGTAACTCCCAAAGAGGTAGAGGGGTTTTAGGGAAGAAATTTTTGTTTTGAAAATGCAGAACTTACTTGTAGAGTTCAGCCAAGAAAATATCCAAGCTCTGAAGCTCTTCAAAAAGTGCTAAAGTTTGGAAAGAAAAGAAAAATAAGTAAAAAAGCATTCAGTTTATAACTGCTGCTAGAACTAAATTAAAAGGCTGCAGATAGGATAGAAAAGTAAAGCTACAGGTGAGTGTACAAAATGACTTCCTTCTCCTGCCCTGTATGGGATCTGGCAGCAGATGAAAGCCATGATTTCTTCTTTAACTGCCTTTCCTCCTATTTCAACACTGCTGGCTACAACTCTCCAAGTGAACGCGGACTCTGAGCTTACAAAGTGCTAATTCACATGCTATCTCTGGTGTGTAGCAAACATCTGTTAGCTGCTCCATTTTCAGATCAAAGAATGAGGAGTAAATGAAGTGTCCGGAGTCACAAGTCTAGGAAGTAGAACCAAATCCACTAGATCTACAGAATTTCCTAGGTGGAAAGTTGAAAATGGGGATGAAAAGCCAGCCAGAGAATGCCAGTAAGGACAAGCAACAGCCAGTATCTGTTGCATGCTTTCGAGGTGTTCCAGTCTTTCTCAACCTGGCTTCTCCAAAGAGAATTAAGCCCTAAGGGATTTACTGTATATAACAAATTTTATCATTTCTGGGAGAAATGAAAATCATGCAAATCAATTTCTCGGTTCTGTGGCTCAGATGAGGAACCATGGCTGTTACTTGTATCTTCCTTATACACACATTACACCCCAGTTAAGTCTCAATGAAGTAGGTATTATCCTCATTTTCACATTTGAGGAAACTAAAGCACAGGGTGTTCCAGAAACTTCTAAGGGCGTGAAGATATTAAGTAGTAAAGCTGGGGTCAGTACCTGAGGCAGTACCTTTCCACATGTTGTGGGTGATGCTAGCAAGGGCTAGCTGGAGAGCTTACATGTCAAACATCTTTACATAACTAGACCTACACCTCAATTCAGCATACCATGCAGAGAATACAATTTGGCCTCATTCTTAGAAGAGCAGGAAAAAAAAAATGGACATATTACCACTCAGAGCCACCAATGCCCCCAAATCACTGATACAGGCTCGTGACAGAGACTGGAACTAGAAGGTGTGGTTGGAAAATATGGGACCACAGAGGAAAGTGGAATTCACAGTTTAGTTCCTACAGTAATATAACTCAGGATAGCAACATTCTGTGCTTAACTAGGAAGGAATTCAAGAAGGCGGAACAAGATAACCTCTCCTATTTCCTCAAATTCTGGAGTTCTATACCACACCTGGCTCGAGGGAAGTATTCAAATATCTTGGGACTACCTCTGCCCCTTTCTCTCCACATACAAAGGAATGAGTTCATTAAAGAGGCCTGATACACAGCTGGTCCTTAGGATATAAAAGTAAGAGTAATGGCTCCTTACCACTCTTTTTTTTTTTAAACCAATGCTTTTTTTTTTTTTTTTTTTAATTTGTCAGAGAGAGAGTGAGCAAGCACAGGCAGGCAGAGGGAGAAGCAGGCTCCCTGCCGAGCAAGGAGCCCGATGTGGGACTCGATCCCAGGACGCTGGGATCATGACCTGAGCCGAAGGCAGCCGCTTAACCAACTGAGCCACCCAGGCGTCCCGCTCCTTACCACTCTTATCAGTCCAGACATGGAGCTCCTGTGCAAGTTCAGGAATCACCAAGAAAGTTCGCCACCCTTGCCGTTTCTTTGATTTTAAAATGTCTCCAAAAATGTGATCTCCAATATATAAAATGTCTTTGCCCTTGGCTCCCAACAGATCGCAGACTGTATCTGATGAACCTGAAACAATGGAATGAACAATGGGAAAACAAAAATGTCTCCACATTAAAAGCCAGCATTTTAGGTACCATAACCATTAAATACTGTACAAATTTTATTCTAATGCAAGGAGCAGACTAGAAAAAGGGCTCACTTTTCTTAAAGACCCACCACTATTTTTCTTTCATCATTCCTCTTATTGCCTCTAAGGCAAGGCCTTCAGTTCCACTGTGTGAACCAGGCCTCTCAGTTACCAAATCCAAGAGCAACAAAACTACGTCTCAGTTTTAGTGACTATAACCCTCCAAAAGTACCACCGCCATTTTCTTATCACAGATCTGACAATGTGGCTTTGTTCAACTGTTTCTCACTGCAACAAAATCTGCATATCTGTGTCCATAAGGGCTCCCTGAGGATCCCTTTGAGGACTGCCTCAAATAGGGAAAAGGATGAAGAAAAATTGATCTTTTTAGGAAAATCAAAGACTCATTAAGTTGGGGCGCCTGGGTGGCTCAGTCCATTAAGTGTGTGCCTTTGGCTCAGGTCATGATCCCAGGGCTCTGGGATCAAGCCCTGCATCAGGCTCCCTGCTCAGCTGGGAGTCTGCTGCTCCCTCTGCCTCTGCTCATGCGCACACACGCTGTTCTTTCTCAAATAAATCTTAAAACCAAACAAAAAACCCCACAAAACTCATTAGGCCATACTAACAGCTTCTCAAACCCCATTCTCCCTGACTCCTTTTGCGTGAGTAGGTAGAAGCATTTACCTCCAGCAGACAATATCTTAAGGATGCTAAAGAGTATGGGTGGCACTATGCGAGGAGGACACCAAAGCTTCCACAAAGGAGTCTGAACAAAGACTTAAACTAAATAAAGGGAAATCTGTGGCTCACCTCCTGAGTAGACGATGCCATGCTGTAAGGGGCCTGTGTAGGTGCCAATTTTCAGCTTGCCAGTCTTCTGTGAGGAGAGAAGATGGGACTTTGTAGTAATTTATTGTTCAGTCAAAATTGCCACCCAAAATGTGATTTGGATAGGCAGCTAAATGAACAGCACTTTTGAATTATATTCTTTGGGGTTTATTTGGCTCTCTCAATTAAGATGTTTAACACAGATTAAATTAAAAATAAAGATATGGCTAATCAGTTAAACATACCTGTTTCCTTAGGAAGAATAAGAGTAGGGAAAAGAGAAATACAAAGGACAGGGGCTAGCAGACATATCACCTTCTCAACTTACAGTATCCACCTGGCGTAGTACTGTGCCTTCTCCAAAAAAGAGTGGCTTCCGTGCATCTACCAAGATCAGGTCAAAGTAGGACTGCCATGGTCGATGGGAACTCCCAGGCTGATGAAGATGAGAAAGAGCAGAAGCCAAAACATCACTCCTAACCTTGAGGCACTAGTATTTAATCTCACTCAGATGTAAGGAATGTAGACATATTAAGTATACCCAGAAAATCCTACTTTTCTGTTAAAAACATTGTGTTCTATTATAAGCCACATTCTTTTGGAAGCAAGCAAGGTAAAAACATAAATTAACACATTTTAAATCATTTTATCTACTAATTTTTTCACAGCAACTTAACATATGAAGGAAAGTGCTCACACTCTGAAATGGGCTAACAGGCACAAAGGGGACAAGGACAGATGCAAATTAATACTCAAGAGAGATTAAGAAAGAGGCAGATCAGCATTAGAACTGAAGTATACAAACATGGAACTACTACTAGCAAATTTTACTGGTTATGTTCTCAGAATAATGGCTCATATTGCAGGCTTATCACAGCACTAACCTAGAAGTTATGCCCATTAACATTATTTCCATCCTGAAACAGAATCATGCTATTAAACCTGTAAGGTCAAACTGAAGAGCAATGCATACTGTGCTTTTGGGCAATCTCAAAACAGATTTACTGATATTTACTCAGGCCTAGTAGTAAAATCCCTCAAGTATGTGACTAAGTTGCAATGAGTTTTCCTTAAATCTAAGTGTAGTCCTACTGCAGGAATAGACTTCTCTGCTAAATATCAAAGCTAACTGTTCTCTTGGCACAGAACTCAGCAATAACTAAGACCAGTATCCAGAAGTTGTCAAGAATATATATATTTTGTTTCTTTTAATCAGATATCTTCTTCAACCTGAAAATTCCTATCTTTGCCACACAAACTTAACAATGCTACATAATGTTATTCTGATCCCATCCCACTAAATAACACAAATATCTCTCCCTTTTATTTCTGTCTACCTGGTTTTCAAAACTCTAGCAATGTTATACTGTACTAGCTCCTGCATTATTTCTAATGTTAATGAAGATTTCTAGAGGAGTTCTGACAATTCCCTTACTCTCAATATTCCAAGATGACTAAATGTATTATTACTATAAGCAATGGTCTATTAAGTTATATATAGTACCTTGGGGCCATGTGGGAAATCAAACAGGTAAGTCATAATTTTCTGGAAAAAAGAAACCCAACATAAGGTCCATATACTACTTTTGCAAGAGATAAAAAGCACCTTAATAAAAAAAAAGTCAAACCCAAGTTTTTCATGAGACAGGTCTTTTTCAATAAAGGACTCAGCACATTCTTGTTTCCTCTAAGTTTATGAAGCCGTAACAGCTGAGGCCAGAAATTAATGCTTCATCAAACAAACAAAACCAGACATTGTCGGTAAGACGTAGGCTTCTTCTGGGATGTATTTTTGTACACTTCGTCCACACACCCTTACCCAGTTCTCCTGGAGGGCTGGAACATACATTTGGAATGGTATCTGAGGTAAGGGCACTGAGAAAACTACTGACTCATATGGGAATCATATACCTTGGTCTCCTAACTATTGTTCCTAGATTAACCAAGCCAATGAGCCATTGGATTTGTTGGCTTTGTAAGACTGCTTACTCCAGATCACATTTCTAAATCAAGATCTTATATAAAGTGAATCGGGCAGCACGGAGCTGTCCGCCAGTATTATAAACTTGTAACTGTCTCAGCAAAGATGAGGGCAAGGAGTTAAAGCAGCTTTTCTCCATGCTTTAATCATGGTAAAAAAAAAAAAATTTAAGTTATACGGTAGTAAATTTTGATGGCTAAGAGTCAAAACATCTTTGCACCATCTACTGCCGTCTGGCTCCCAACAGCAGGGAGGGCATTTACACATGTGCAATAAATAAATGTGTGACTTCTCAAATTTGTATAAATGCTGCACCACGGAGACACAGAAGCCATTTTAATTAGCACAAATGTTTTAAATAACCTCCAAATTAAAACCTTAGCCAACTGTAATCAGGGAAATGAAATACTGAGAAAAATCTGAGAACCACTCTGATGTAGCCCTTATACTGTAGAAATTTTTTCACTCTGCTCTCAAAATGAAATGGCAAAAAACTACCCTCACTTAACAAACTACTGTCCTCAGTATCTTCACAGTTCTTTAGGCCAAAATAATTCTTCTGTATAGACAAATAGGAATATTAAGCACTTACATCTGTATACTTATAGTCACTGTTGGTGGCAAGAAACACTTTCCCTACTTCCTTCATTCGGCTCAGAAGCAAAGGCAGTTTTCCCTGCAATGTAATATGATTATGAGTAAAACACTAAAACACTAATACATACTCATTTGCACTTGGGACTTTTGTCCACTGGAATAAGAACAGAGGATGCCCTTTAAGGGTTGGTTGGTTTCAGAATTTTGTATTTACAAGACCACATTAGGGGCACCTGGGTGGCTCAGTGGGTCAAGCCTCTGCCTTCAGCTCAGGTCATGATCTCAGGGTCCTGGGATGGAGTCCTGAATCGGGCTCTCTGCTCAGCAGGGAGCCTGCTTCCCCCTCTTTCTCTGCCTGCCTCTCTGCCTACATGTGATCTCTCTCTCTCTGTCAAATAAATAAAATCTTAAAAGACCACATTATCACTATGCATGAATTAAGTATTAATATATATAGTATACATGGTATATATAATTTATAGGTTTATTTATAAAATTATACAGATGATATACTTATTAAAAACACCTTGGGGCACCTGGCTGGCTCAGTCAGTGGAGCACACAACTCTTGAGCTCAGGGGTGTAAGTCTGAGTCCCCCACTGGGTGTAGAAATTACCAAAAAACAAAAACAAAAAAATTTAAAATTTTCTTTAAAAATAAAAACAAAAACATCTCTACCTTCCTCGTGTCTGCCTAAGGAAAGAGTTTAAATTACCTTGTAATCTCAAAGTACATGAATGAAGTATGTAGAGGGTCAGGAAAAGCTGATTTTAAATATTCATGTTAGAGAATGCATGCACAATCTCATGTACGAGCAGCAGAGGGAGAGGGACAAGAAGACTCCTCCAAGCTCCATCCCACAACCCTGAGATCATGACCTAAGCCAAAATCAAGAGTAAACCACTTAACCAACTGAGCCACCCAGGTGCCCCAGGAGGAGCTGATTTTAAACATCACCAGCAAAATATATGGAGAGTGTAAGATATAGCTTCACCAAGTATACTTTTCTTTTATAAAACACCTTGCAGAATGAAATGCCATATGCAGGATGCAACCTAGAAATGCCCAGACCCATCTGCAGATACATGAGGAAATTCTAACTCCTGGCCTGACCAGAAAGAAAAGCATCTTTTCCATCTCTCACAGTAAATAGGTTCCTTCACTCAAATTCTCCTGGACCTCTCCTGAACCCCTCAATGTTCTCTCTTGAAACAACAGAGTGGAAGTGGGAGTAGAGGGTAAATAGGAGGTACAGACTGAAAACAGTAAGAAATCTGTACCAAAGTACCTTGAAGAAATATCGCATTGTTACTCTTACTCTGTGAGAAAAGGAAGTAGTATTTCATCTTGCAGCTATGTATGTTTCCTTTTTATTTTAAAGTAATTCCCTGAGCCTGATTGACTCAGGTTGGTTAAGCATCTGCCTTCAGCCCAGGTCATGATCCCAGGGTGCTGGGATCGAGTCCCACACATCAGGTTCCTTGCTCAGCAGGGAGCCTGCTTCTCCACCTGCCTGCCACTCCCCCTGCTTATGCTCTTTCTCTGACAAATAAATATTTTTAAAACTATAAAATAAAAATAAGATAAAATAATTTCAGACATAGAGTGCCCAAGTGGCTGAGTTGGTTATGTGGCTGACTTTTGGTTTTGGCTCAGGTCATGATCTCAGGGTTGTGGGATCGAGCTCCAGACAGAGCTCCATGATCAGAACAGAGTCTGCTTGGGACCCTCTCTCCCTTTCCCTCTCCCACCTCCTCTGCTCCTCCCCCCAGCTTGGGCACAAACTCTCACTCACTACCACAAACAAACAAAATCTTCAAAAATAATTCCAGACTTAAAGAAAAGTCGGGAAAGGGCGCCTGGGTGGCTCAGTGGGTTAGGCCGTTGCCTTCGGCTCAGGTCATGATCTCAGGGTCCTGGGATCGAGCCCCGCATCAGGCTCTCTGCTCAGCAGGGAGCCTGCTTCCCTCTCTCTCTCTCTGCCTGCCTCTCTGTCTACTGTGATCTCTCTCTGTCAAACAAATAAATAAAACCTTAAAAAAAAAAAGCCGGGAAAATAGTACATTCAGTATATTCTTCATCTAGCTTTCCTTAATATTCAGATCTTACATAAACAAAGCACAATGATCAAAACTAAGAAATTAACGTTGGTACAATTCTATTAACTAAACTACAGATTTTAAAAATCTTTCAAGAAATCTTAAAGCTTTCCTCATTATTCCCTATTGATTTAATTTAAATAATGGTCACATATATGTACATTTTTAAGGTTATCTAGTGCTCTGATTTTGATATGGATCACATTCAGGTGTGACTTGTGGCCTTACCCCTTACTAACTGTATGAACTTGGGCAAGTTATATAATCTCTGTTCCCCAGTTTCTTTAACTATATAGCAGAGGTAACAATACCTACTCTCAGGGTTCTATGGAAGATTAAATGGCATATAATCACTTAGTACAGTGATGCGCACACAGTAACTCCTCTAGCTGCTATTATCATTGGAGCTAAAAGGACAAATGAAATACTAGGTCTTCTTGCCTATGAACAAATAGGAAAAACTGTATTAGGACCTATGTTCTGGCTGAAAATTCCTGGTGATCATATGACACATATTATGTCCAGACAAAGAAGTATCTTCCCTTGTCCATTTCATTATAAATAGGCTTGTTATTCATTTCCATGATTTGCAAATCTATTTTCCCCATTATTACTTACATCTTTGACTACATACTTCTCAAGATTTTCAACTGTCTTTTCCTTAAGGGAGCCCTAGGGGAAGGAAAGAAAAAAAAAACTCAGTTATTAACAGTTTATGAGAAAAATTATGTCTACTATCAACCCAAATGCATTTCTTAAGTATTTACCAAAATGGAAAAGTAGATAAACTAGACAGGGCCATGATAAAGCAGCAGGTGTGATTTGCTGGACTCTGCCTCCAAAATGTATTTAAAAACTAAAACTATTTTTATTTTGAACTAGAAATCTAAAGGAATTTCATATTCTATTCAGTACAATTTATAGTAAATGTAATATTAGTGTTACTAGTCAAGCAGGAGGTATCTGGAAAAAAAAGCCCTTAATCATCCTCAAAGAGTAGGGTTAAGTATAATCTTAACACTAAAATCTCTTTTAAGTTGGGGTGCCTGGGTGGCTCAATGGGTTAAAGCCTCTGTCTTCGGCTCAGGTCATGATCCCAGGGTCCTGGGATCGAGCCCCACATCGGGCTCTCTGCTTGGCAGTTAGCCTGCTTCCCCCTCTCTCTCTGCCTGCCTCTCTGCCTCCTTGTGATCTCTGTCAAATAAATAAATAAAATCTTAAAAATTTTTTTTAAAAATCTCTTCTAAGTTTGGGAAATGGAAATGGAAATAAAAACTAGAAGGCAAGCACCATCACTAAGGAAAGATCAGCATTACTTCTGAAAGCAGGACAGCCAAAGACAAGAACAAAAATATTCTAGAGAGCTGTCACTAGGGGGCAAATCCAATTTTTTCTTTTTAATGGAGGAAAAATTCTGCTGTATTTGCACTTGAAAATATAACATCAGACCATAAAACCCACACCACTGAGTGAATAGGTAAAACAGGAGCTCCTAGGTACCTTGTAATGAACCCAGTCGACAGCATCTCTTACATCCTGGAACATACTTCGGTAAGACATGAAGAGGTCCCCATCTTTAAATCCTGTTTCACAGCTATACAAAGATGAAAAGAACATGACAGGGAATCCAAAAGAGAGTAAATAAGATGAACATCAAACACTGCCCCAGGGACCCAAAGGTTCCATTATCACATGGATAAAGGCTGTGGCTAATTAGGAAAATAATTACTCCCTAATGAAAATCCATTTTGACCACCAGAGAGGAGGACAGTATTCAATGGAATATAATAATTGTGAACAAGTATAATGTGATAGAATAATATACTGAAGTGGAAGCTAAAAGGTCAGTTCCAAAAATATCATGTTCTTTCATTCATCACTTTCAAGAAACAAGTTCCCATCAAAGAAACGTGTAAAACTTAAAATTGGTAACTTAGGTTCTCTTCATCCTGACTTTCCTGACATTGTCTCTAGGTAAAGGTATGGCCTATTTTCTATTTAACTTTGTGACTTAGTGCTCCACCAGATTTAGTGCCTTGAAGTAGATAAGGCCTGGACAGGATACGAAGTTAGCAAACTCTGACACACATGGCTGAACTTTTAGCAGCAGTTATACAATTCCGCCTAAAAAAGGAGAGGATAACTTGTTCCAGACTTAAACACAATTTTACTTCAGGGAGGATAAACCATATTCACTCCTCAATCAAATCTCACTGGGCCTGGAAATAAAACTAAATTACCACCCCTGAATGGCTCCTGGGCTGCTGCTGTGAAATGAGTTGGGGGTTTCAGTGTAATTCTGCTTGGACAGATAATCATCACACAAACCTCCCACTCAGTTGTCACAATTAGCACCTCTGCTGGCCGTCTTCATTCCCAGGAGAAGCCAATCAGAAGTGGTCCCTTCCAAACATGGCTGCAGCACACTGGCAAGGAGAGGGGCCGTGTGGGAGCTGAGAGCCTGCATGGAGCTGCTGCCGCTGTCCCATCTCTCGGGCTGGCAATGTGGCATCTCTCACTAGCACTAAATTCACTTCAGAAAAGCAGAAAAGACCTACAATGGCCAGTTCTCTAAAACCCTGTACATTAATTTCAAAAAATCAATCGGAAAAATAAAGTTATACCATATACATACCTGGTATATCTAGGACAATTAGTAAAAAAATCTACAAGGCAGGCCAACAGGTAGGTCTCTGAAAAATGAAGAATAGATATTCATAAGCTATAAGTGAGATAATTTGAAGTGATCTCATTGTCTCCCTTGGACAAAGACAAATGATCACGAAAAAAAGGGAAAGCATCCATAATACATAGGCACAGGGAATGAGTCTACCTGGTAGATTGAAAAGTGTGTTCAGAATGTAAAATCTTTCAGTGTCATCTCGTTGGATAAATTTGTTTGGATACTGCTCTCTAGTTTCTGGTCTGAAAGAAAAAAAACTTTAAATTAACTGACATTCAAGAAATGAACATTGTTAATAGCTATGAGAAATATGCAACATTCAAAACTTCATTCAAATATGTTGGCGGCTATATTCAAGGAAGGGTTCTAAATATTATATATGAGTAGCTTGGGTTCCAGCCCTTTAAGTTCTCAGTCTAAGGGAGGCGAGTCACATACATAGTTATCACCAGGTAAAAAAATCACAACTCCCACAAGAAAGGTGCAGAGAGCTATGAGAAAATGGAGGAAGAGGTGACCATTTCAACTAACGGGGTAGGAAAAAAGTGAATGCGGGAATGAGGAGAGGAAAGTCTAGGAAGGATTCATGAAAAAGGTGGCAACAGGAGCTGGTCCTTAAAGGCTTGGTAGACCAATTCAAAAACTAGTCCAACTGGAGAAGAAAGAGGGGAGCAGAGGAAAATAAAACTAGGAAGATGAATTGAGGCAGATCATGCTATTGTTATTTTTCATTCAGGGGCAACAGAGTGCCACTGATAGGCTTTGGGGGTTTTTTGGGCTTTCTGGTCTATGTTTGGTTGGGTTTTGCCACGGACAGTTTTTAAGGAGAGGGATAAAACTATCAGAGCAAAATTATAAAAATACTCAACTAGTAATGGTTTTAGGATAAAAAGTAGAAAGAAATGTGATTACACTGCAAAAGTGGCTACAAATTCTTCCTATGCATTGTAATGTCTCACTTTGCAGTTCCTCTGATTAAGAGGCTCGGTCTATTTCTCCATCCTCAAATACAGGCTTGAGTAGCAGCAACAGGGATCCAAGCAGAGGCTTGGAAAACACCTGCATATTCGGGTTTGCCTCCTCTTGCTGCCCTTGCACCTCTGAGACTATTGAGTGAATGAGCGGTATAACCTGCTGGAAGATAAAACACTATACCCAGAAATGAGGCACTCCAGCCACAGGCTGCCAAATGCCAGACATGTGAGTGAGGCTGTGTCAGACCAGCAGAGCAGCCCCAGAACTGCCCAGATGACTCTCGGAATTTTGAGCTAAATAAAATGGGCACTGTTTTAAGCCACTAAGTTTTGAAGTTACTATGCACCAAAAGCTAACTGACACAAAGGACTGGGAAATCAGTTAAGTGGTTATTGCAATTGTCCAGATGAGAGCAGTGGGTTCTGTCCTAGAATGGTAGCACATTAATGCTTAAAGGGAAGCATTAAGCATGAGAGACTGCCAAGGCAGATCAACGAGACCAGGCAACTGGCTGTGGTAGATGAGCGACACGGAGTCAAAGATGATGATGCTCATAGGAAGGTGCCTCTGAGAGGGTGGTGGTACCCTTAAGAGAAATATGAAAACTGGGTAAGAAGTAGATGTAAGAGGAATTCTACTTTGAATACATTAAGTTCAAAGTAAACAGATTTTTGTAGGCAATTAGTAATAAAGGTCAAGAACTTAAAACAGATTCAGACTTCAGAGAGAACTAGGGTCACTTACACACAGGTAACAGATGAAGTCATGAAGACTGTTACAGTAGATGAGGCCACTTGCAGTGCAGAGGGGGAAAAAAAAAGACAGAATAGACCCATGGAGAACATTAAGGAGCAAAACAGAAAAAAGTTGTTAGAGATGCCCAAGAACCTTGGAGAACAAAATGAAACACTCTAAGAGGAGGAAGGGGATAGAATTAATAAACAAAAACAGTACAAAGAAACCTAAAAACAGAAAAACTAAAATTTAAAAAGGCACAATTCTCAGGGCTCCTGGCTGGTTCAGTGTGTGTACGACTCTGGATCTTAGGGTTTTGAGTTCAAGTCCCATGTTGGGTGTAGAGTGTGCTTAAAAATAAAATATTTTAAAAATGCACATTTCTCACAATGAATATATAGAGATAACTAATCTAAATAAAGGTCATCAACTTTAAAGTTCCTATCAGAGTAATCTGGGTAAATTCCTACTTGGGTCTGTTAACTACCAGTGGCATAAACTCTAGTTACGAATATAAAATCGTATTAGCTCCCTGGCTTAGTCACCCTTCTGAAATAAGAGTTCCCAATAAGGAATAACTTAGTAGAATATCTCATTTTCTAGCCTTCTAAGATTTTCTATAATGAAAATTAAGGTGGAAGGGAATAGTAATGATACGCTTTCCTCAGTCAGGTTTAGTAAGATGACACTGTCTCCTTGGATATACTTTACTATTCCCTCCACTGTTGGAGTAATTCCTTTACATAAGGAAAGTTAACAGTTATTTATTAGGCAATCAGAACCCAAACTGACTTATTAAATATAGCTAGCAATTACATTTTGTTTAAATTAAGTGTCGGGACACCTGGGTAGCTCAGTTGGTTAAGCAGCTGCCTTCGGCTCAGGTCATGATCCCAGCGTCCTGGGATCGAGTCCCACATCGGGCTCCTTGCTCGGCGGGGAGCCTGCTTCTCCCTCTGCCTCTGCCTGCCACTCTGTCTGCCTGTGCTCGCTCTCTCTCTCTCCCTCTCTGACAAATAAATAAATTCAAAAAAAAATTTTAAAAAAATAAATTAAGTGTCAAGTCAGGCTAGCATATATTTAAAATAAAGAAGGAATGCTAGATTTGAAAGATGGAAGGAAAATAGTGACAGTACAGAGTACTGCTAACTTTCTATGATTTGCAGAATAAAGATTTGATCTCAGTATTATCCTACTCTAAAACTTTAAAGACCTTTGCCTTCTCCAAAAAAGAGGCCCCAACTCATTGGCAAAGCAGGTAAGATTATGCCTCATTCAGCCCTAACCTCCCTTCCAGCCTTGTCTACCAGTACGCTTCATAGCTCACTTTCCTTCTCCCTCCATCCTCAACCTCTCCTTTTCCACAGGCTTTTCCTTTTGACTCTGAAGACAGTACAGTGTGTGTTGTTTGAATGATTCTGCATTACCCATAAATGACTTATTTTTGAAACACTACTAAATGTACTTCCAAAGGAACTATTTGGAAACTTTATCGGTTTATTTGAGGAAAGAAAGAAAGTCTGTGGATCCTGAGTTAGTAAATCTAACTGCAATACAAGTTGATAGAACTTCCCTTCCTTTTCTTTTCAAACTACCCCTCCCCACAACACAAAAACTCCTTTTCAGACATTAATAAATACAACCTTGGTTTATCTTCATTGGGATTTTGAATTATGGTACAATATCCACATATAAAATAGCTTAGCTTGCTAGCATTATTTGCAATAGCTTCACATTCTAAATCCTGTCTCCTGATATTCGTGAATCTTGAACAAACCCCTCATGAGAGGAACAGTGAAAAAAAGGCAGAGGGGTGCCTGGGTGGCTCAGTGGGTTAAGGCTCTGCCTTCAGCTCAGGTCATGGTCTCAGAGTCCTGCGATCGAGCCCCACACTGGGCTCTGCTCAGCAGGGAGCCTGCTTCCCCCCACCTCCCCACCTCTCTGCCTACTTGTGATCTGTCTCTCTGTCAAATAAATAAATAAAATCTTAAAAAAAAAAAAAGGAAAAAAGAAAGAGAGGCAGATATAACCACTGGCCTGCCAATGTGTCAAGGTGGGGGGGGTTTACTTCACACTGTTCTTACTATGTATACTTGGAAATCTTTAAGCTGGAAAGTCTTATATCATATGCTTCACTTCCAAGTAGGACATTGCTATGATCTCAGATTTAAAGGATACTCTGATAGAGTCACAAAAAGTATTTACCAAAAAGATACTGTCTCTTTAAACATTTCAATGCAGACCCTGTGGTTTTTACTACTTTACCTTTGAGAATAACATATAGAAGAGTTATGAGAGACTGACACATAATCTGTTACGGTTTTTTAAGAGTTGCTCCGTCCCTATTATAGTGTCAGTAGTAAATTAGGTAGGATAATAGTGGAGAAAATGTACAATTGTCAAGCCACAGTGACAGAGAGTGACAAACTATGGTATTGCGATTTTTAAAGAAAACATTGGGATGTTTTGCCAGAACAGTAGACACTAAATTTTATCTGCTGTATTACTAGGGTGGGAAGTCCAAATTAGTGAGAATAGTGGAAATATACTAGTTATTAAAATAAAGCTTACTCTTACTTGTTTAAATATTATCACGCTTATTCATTTTTAACCCATGCTTTCAAAAGTTTTAATCATGTGACCAAATATCTGAAGCTACTCATTAGATTAAAAAATAATATATTAGCTATTAAAAATCTTAGTCATTTACGCTGTTGTAGTTTTAAATTTTTCAAAGCACTTTTATATACATACCTCTTCTGAGCAGCTACCTGAGAACTGTATTAAAAAGGAGAAAATAAAAATCTTAGAATTTCAAATAAGTCAAAGCCACTACAGTTCTTTTTGGGCAAGTTTCAAGATTAGCTTTGTTGGATGCTGTATATTTAGAAACCACTCAATTTACACAAAAATGCAACACTAACTATATTTATAAGTCAGTTTGGGTCCTAACTGCCTGACAAATAAATGTTAAGTATCCTTATGCAAAGAATTCTTTAATGATGAGGGAACAGGAAAGTATATTACATATAGGGAGACAAGGTGATCTTCATATTGTTTCACTATAAAAACACTAGAAAGAGGCTAAAGGTTCTCTATACTCACCCTCTTATGAAGTTAAATCCATGTGCACAGACCAAAAGGTTTCCATAGGCATCAACTTTCAAAAGATTTCCATATAGTGTGTCAAAAACAAGTCCCCTATGTGAAAATAAAGATTTCATCAGTAATCCAAAAATAACACAGGCAACAATCTTATGTAGTGTTATTACTCAATCATTATAAACCAATGTCAACTTATTCAAGCTTTATGACAACTCAACCATGTCCCCAAAACAATATATTCCCGGAGGCTGAAGTGAATAAATAAATTCTTATAAACTAAACCGAGAGCAACTAAAAAATATTTACAAGTAAAAAATATTTACTATAATAAAATAAAATTTTATTATAATAAAATTATAAAAAATAATATATCACAAGTGTTTTCTGTTAGGAATAAGAGCTTAAACAAGGTTGAACTGTTCCTCTTAATACAGTGGTTCCAGGGACACCTGGATAGCTCAGTGAGTTAAGCCGCTGCCTTCAGCTCGGGTCAGGATCTCAGGGTTCTGGGATCAAGTCCCGCGTCAGGCTCTCTGCTGGGCGGGGAGCCTGCTTCCTCCCCCCTCTCTCTCTCTGCCTGCCTCTCTGCCTACTTGTGGTCTCTCTCTGTCAAATAAATAAAATCTTTAAAAAAAAAAAAATACAGTGGTTCCATTCTAAAAGAGTCTTTTAATTTGCTTGGACAAATGAGCTGGCTTATATTTCCCTCTAATAGAGGCTGTATGTGGGACATACATGATGGGATCTCAAACACATTCTTTCTTAATCTTAAATCTTCCCTATCAAATCCCAAAACACAAACTGCCAAGAAGGCTCCCGATGACCAAGTGAAGTGTATTACAGTAAAACATGTAACTGCTCTCCAAGAGGAAAAGGTAGGAGTATCTGTGATGACTGCCCATAAGTTTTAATCATCTTTCCCCTTTCCCATAAATAGATCTTTAGTAACAATAAACTAAGCTCAATTCAAGAACACAAAAGACACAATGCACAAGAAAAGTCCATGGTAATTTTAGAATCAACATCAACCAAAAAAACCACAACTAGAAACAAACCAAAGAATTTTTTTGGTTCTTTTCCTTGAAGGTGGGCATGGTCAGAGATGCATTTGGAATTATTAATCTGGGGGATAGAAGGAAGGATTTTAATCCAAAAAAACCTTGAAAAATTACCTGGTAGGGAATGTAGAATCATAAGCAAAGCTGAGCAGCTCCTGAGGGTAGCCAATAGAAACTAATCTCTCCACAGTAAGCTCAAAGCCAAGGGACTCATACTCCGGGGACTTGTACACTGTATAAAGAAGAGGTTCTCATTATAATAATAGTCAATGAAAACAAAGGGCAAATGAGTGAATTTCTGCTCTTTCCCAGCTCCTCCCTCTTCCTAAATATGCCATTTTCTTCTCCCTCAAACTCCATGTTTTGTACTGCCCCAAAAAGCCACAGAACTCAACTGCTGGTCTGAGAAAACAGATCATTATTTTCGTAGGAGTAAGAGCCACAAGACGAATTACCAGACATTTCAGAATAATTCTTTCATTTCTTAGGAAACTTAACATTTTTCCCTTTATCTGTTCTTTCATGCCCACAATCTAAAGGAAGAAAAAGGAACTAATATGCCCAGCTGTGATATTAACCAGGTAGAGAGGTCTATATACGTTGAAGGTTTCACTGATGTGTACAATTGGTGTAGGAATTCTTCAAAAAAGCTTAAAAAAAAAACAGTCTATTTTTGCAATCCCTATTTGGCTTGGTAGTTGCTTTAAACTCCTTCTCTAATCAGCATACAATTCTATTTATCAGGATTAACTTCTTTTCTTATGAGCGCTAACAATAATATAAAGCCATCAAAATTGAATTTTAAGTTATTGTTGCAATACCAACCATAAAATGACACGTCTGGGACAATTAGGAAAATCTGGATGTGGACTGGGAATTAGATATTAAAGAATTATGACTGGGCATAGAGGGAGGGAGAACTGGAGGAAGGTGATCAAAAGGTACAAACTTCCAGTTATAATAAGTAAGTACTAGGGATGTGATGGACAACATGAGGACTTCAGCTAACACCACTCACTGTATGATACACAGGAATGTGGTTAAGAGAGTAAATCCTAAGAGTTCTCATCACAAGGAGAAAAAAAAATTTTTCCCTTTATTCTTTCTTTTTATTTTATCCATATCATAAGATGGATGTTAGCTGAAGCTATTATGGTAATTATTTCCCAGTATATGTAAATCAAACCATCATGCTGTGTGCCTTATTTTTTTGTATGACTTATACAGTGATACATATCAATTATTTCTCAATAAAACTGGAAATACACATTAAAAAAGAATTAGGACTCATTTTATGAGATGTGATTATGGGAGGATGGGTATATGCAAGTGTATGTGTATGTATGTGTGTATATATATGTATATATATATACATATATATAGTTATCTGCCAAAAAAGCCTACTGTTTGTTACAGTTGAAATAAAATGGATTTTTGAATATGAGGGTTTCTCTCTACTATTATAATCTTTGAAATCTCCTACAATGAGAAAACTTTTTAGAATCATCATTGCAGTTCAGCATAAAGGAAATGTTGCTCCTTTAAATAGGTCTCCTCCAAATGCAATATTTAGGTATCTTCCCATCAGTCTCTAGGAGTGAGTAAGCTGTATTAAAAAGAAAAATAAAAAGACCTTCAATCTCGCTAAATGCCAAATGAGGCAAAAAAAAAATCCATTCGTTTTTATCTCACAATAATGCACTTGTTGTTGTTATATTATTATTGTTCTTCCATCCACAATTAATAAACACCCTATGGCTCAAAATGATTTTTCACTGCAATTAGTCTGTTGGCCCAAATTACTGCTAATATCTTAATGAGTACTATTCAACTTTTCCTTGCCAAAAGCAATCTTTTAGAATATTTCTGGAATACATAAATAGAAATACATAAAAGAAACCAGTAATACTGGTCACCTCCACAGAAGGGACCTGAGTAGCTAAGAGATAGGAAAGGAAGTACACTTCCGTTTACCTTCTGTACTTCTATAACTTGTAACATATTACTGTATATATCTGTATATATTTGTTATTATTAAATAAAGTTGAAATGTTAAAAAAATAAAAAGCAGGATGGGTTTTCAAAATCTTTTAATAAACATCTGTCATATTTAAAAAGCCCAAAGTTTTTAAGGCCTTTTAGGAGAAGGAGGCCCCTGAGTCTCATCTCCTCAGAACAATGTCAAAAACAGCTGTCATTTCTTTTATCATCTCAGCGGTAAAAATAATTTAATGCTAATGCTAATACTAATATTCTCAAAACTGGCTATTTACTTTCTCTGTTCAATTCCATCCCCATTATTACCCTCTCCCACAAAACAAAACAACAACAACCAAAAAAAAAAAAACAAAAACAAAACCCTTTTGGAATCCATGAGTGTGGAATTCTTAAATCTAAATGATATACGCTGTGGTAAAGGAAGTGCTTGTATATTCATACATACTAAAAGAGTTAAGAGCTGGTATATTATAATAAAACCAGGAAAGCAGTACTGACTGATGTCAATCTGAGTCATCCTGAGAATATAAAATAATCTCTCTCACCCAACACTGTGCTTCCTCTCCAACTGAGAGTAAATCTCTTTTAACAAATTCCCATTAAACAAAAACTTTCTCAATCCTAACTAACAAAGCCCCACTTACTTCAAACAATATTTAATGAAACAAAATCCCAGTACCGTTAAGCAATTTGGCTAATCCACTGACATTCATTCTTATAGGATTTGGCCCATATAAAATATTTTCAATTATTAATTTTTTCAGAAGAATAATTTGCTGTTTGTACCTTAAAAATGGGAGTTAAAAACAAACAAACAAACCTTAATCACCCCCCCCCAGGCTCACCCCAAAATGAGCCATTTTCCCTGGTTAGAGATCAGGTCATTATAATGATGGAGTAATGGTGATTAAAAACCTGTGTTTAGGAGACACTCTGAATTGAAACCCAAATCTATTTTTTTAGAATTTTTAGTGAAGAAAAAAAAAAAATAGGAGGGGGGTAGATATCTCAAATCCCATTTTGCCAGCACAAACCCTAAGACAGCGGAAAATGAAGCACTACACACTTGCCACATTTATCTTTATTCCAGGACAAAACTTCCCAAGCATTCAACTGAGGTGACTTTCTAGTCGTTCTACCTACAGAAATAAATACTTTAAACTTCCTTTTACCCAATGAATTTAGGGTACTTTCCAGAAATACAATGTATTTTCCCCATTTGCTGACCTGAAGTTACATAGCAAGTACAAATGTAAACTTAAACCAGAATTTAGGTCTCCCTGAGTCTCACCCAAAACTCTGCGGAGGGATATACTCCCACTGTTAAAAGTCAATTTCTAGATTACATCGGCCATCAAAACTTATGCCTAGGTGTTGAAATACACTATCCTCCCTCCAATTCTTTCACCTAGTCCAAAATAAACTGCTCTAGTCACAGGTGGGAATGGATTTAGCAAAGAGAGTTCAAGTTCCACTTTGACAACACTATCTATTTCACTAAGCTCTCTATTAATCAGTAAGACCTACAAGCTATTGACATTTTCTCATAGCTTCCCGGATAATCATTTCAGTGACACAAATTCCCAGGTCATTACATCATCCGCTAGTACAGTACAACCAGGCTGGAGAAGCGCAACTGTAGCTGCACAGATCACAAGGTTAGATGTTTTGTTCTAAGTGTCCCTTGGGAATGAACTGAATAATCACACTTCGTTCTGACTTGGTAGCAAAAATGACTAGTCCCAAAGCCTGAAAAGTATCGCCATTCCTTGAAAAATAAATAAAAGCAAAATTCCTTTTTTTTAATTACCAAGCCCTTCAAAGTCAGCCTTGATACCTCTGGGGAACCATATGCATCACCTCTAACTGTAGAGCTCTACACCTCTCCACAGCTGCAAAGGCTCTAATTCCAATTTCTCTTGCAAAACTGGTGAGTAAATGATGCGTAACTTCAAGCTCAATTCTTAAAACTGACTGCCCAAAATGCAACCAAAAGATTCAGAGTAAACATAACCTCACACATTCACTGCTTATTTCTTCTTCAAGAAAGTCCTCAGGCCTAACCTAATTTACCCAATGTTCAAAGACAAAGGAAGAAGTTATTTCAAGGGCCAGAGTCCAAAAAAGAGGAGTGCTTCAGCCATCAGAGCAGCACATGGTGTTCTCAGGTTACATAACTAGACTATAAAGAGAACAACCAAAGCTTTGAAAGCTGAAGCTACTGAGAACATTTAAAGATATTCTTTACTCCATAATCTGTAAGGAAAAAACAGTTCTCCAAAAAATATCAACTATGTGTTGTGGGGATGACAGTTACAGGCTCTGTTTTGAGAAATGTTGCTCACCTAAGTCACTTAGATAGAACCTAAGTTAGAGGAGACCGTCTCTTTGAAATGAGCCAAAATCATTCTGCAGGGAAGTCTAAAATTCTCATGCACTTGTTACCTTTGCCACCAAGACACACTGTGTAGTTTATAGATTTTAGAAAAAGGAAGGGCAAACCTCTACAGAGGTTCCAGCCTAGCAGAGTGCTGCTGCCAAAATGAGAACTCACATGAGGCAGATGCAGATGTAGAGTGTCACTCCAGTCTTGAAGGAGTTACACTGGCTCTCCTGTTAAAAAAAACAAAACAAAGCAACAAAACAAAACAAAAACAAAAACAAAAACTGGTTTTAAAACTGTTGCCATGGGCTGGAACAGAGAGACACCATTTGGATATTGGTATTTACAGGAGTTACTGCCCTCCTATTTAGAAGCCTCTGACCATCACTAAAATTAGTCTAAACGGCCGTAACAAAACAAGGGTATTGAAGATTAGCCTAAATATTGTGCATTATTTAAATCTTCTGACACTCAGCCTGGAATACAAGCCAAGTCTAATCCTGAATTCTTAAGTTAAAAGATAAACAGAAAAATAAATTCATCTTTTAGTGTATTTTCTCTAGCACATTTCAGGTTTATATGACAGAAACTGAATACAGCTGGTAAACAATATTTAAAATTGAACTACAGTAAGGGAAACAGGCTAAATACGGATACGAGAATAAACCAGAGCAGTCTAAATCTTGCTGTTAAGCACCCGTTTAAAGTTAAGTCTACTTGTACCTAACTACCTACTTTTCTACCCTTCCAACACCTAAATTTGTCATCTTGATACAGACAAGAACCAACTTCACACTGCTAAAAATCTAACCAGATGTCTAAATGTGGAATAGAAGGAAAACTTATTTTGATTCTATCAGTGGTATTTGCCCTCAGTAAGCAGGTCTTACTATTCTACTTTCATAAAGTTAGAGAAACTATCTAGTCTAGTAAAATAACAGACTTGAAGATACACAGAAGATATTGACACTTTTAAGATACGCATTATGTTTAACTTTATAGGGAGTCACTTTCCCTAGAGACATTTAGGTTTTTAAAAACACATGGTTTGACTCCTACAACTTTTTTTGTGAAAGGAAGGTGGTAGTAAATAAAAGAGCAAGAATGACCAAATATAATGTCTAAAAGTCCTAAAACATTACAACTAGGAAAAACCACCACCACCAATCACTATGAAAAACAAATATCCAAACCAACCACCCAAGAATAGTTACTTGCTTTAATGCTGTGCATGTGATTAACATCAACATTCTCTATTTAAGGTTATGCGATGTTGGTTCTCTGAGACTGTAACTAGAAAAGGCAAATTGATTCACATTTTCATTAAGATTTTAAAATAAAACCTTTTCAATTCTCATATATACAAGAGGGCTTTTCTCACTTTTCAAAACTATTTGAAAACCCTAACACAATAATACAGACATAATAAAAATTTCTATCTCTAATCCAAGAGATCACTAATGATCCTACAAAGATTCTGAAAATTTCTAAAAATGATCTTAATTTTAACTTATTTAAAATACAAAAGCTAGATGCCATGCAACACTTTGAGTAATATAAAATAAAACCAACTCCCAAATGGTTAAAGAATGTAAATAAAGAAGTGGAATTTGGAAGACTGCCAACTTCAATTCACTGCAAAGTAAAATTAAATGGTAAGCAAGGGATTTGTTCAAAAATTACTATTTTAAAATAAAACAAAAAAACATACAATGTTATGTTAGTGTCAGGTGCACAACAGATACATTACGCTCACCACAATAAATGCAGTTTTCATTCAGAAAGTATGGTTTTCAATTTAAAGTAGAAAAACTGAAAAATTGAGACAATAACTTTAAAAATCCTCTTTAACCAAAGGAGGTGCTTGTAATTTTAAAATTGAAAGAGCTATTATGTAATTTCTTTCACCAAAATAAGAACAGATCATCACACTCAAATGCTTTTACTAAAATAAAACAAAAACGCCTGTATTGAAGTTACAGTAATGGAACAAACATTTGGATGCCTACCGTGTACCAGGTACTAGATGCTAAGAACAAAAAACAACCCATGGTCAGTGGCTTGACAGAGCTAAAAGGTTACTACAGGGATATACGATTAGGTATTTATAATAAATTTTAGAAGATCAACTCCATAATGTGACTAGGGAGATACAGAGGGACAAAAGAAGGGCCAATTAACCCAGCCCAGGAAGTCTTCTTAAAAACTATGTATGATTGGGTGCCTGGGTGACTCAGTGGGTTAAGCCTCTGCCTTCAGCCCAGGTCATGATCTCAGGGTCCTGGGATTGAGTCCCACATCAGGCTCTCTGCTTGGCAGGGAGCCTGCTTCCTCCTCTCTCTGCTTGCCTCTCTGCCTATTTGTGATCTCTCTCTGTCAAATAAATAAATAAAATCTTAAAAAAAAAACTATGTATGATTTATTAAACCTTAAACAAATAGTTCCTTTTTATAGCCAATATCTCAAGGTACTTTAAAGTTCACCTGACAGACTCTCTGACTCTCAGATTCTGTAATATGTTCCAAACATCTCCATCAGTGTTCAATTATCATGCAAAATGGGCTAATCATTGGCACATGTCTTACCTAAAGGGGGAAGTAGCTATTTTGCTACTCATACTCAGCTACCCTATGGGAACTAGAGCCAAATGTTGGCAATTGTGTGATAACAGCCAGCCTAAATTTTTATTTTTACTTCTAGCTCTCAATTTTTAACTACTGACTCAATTTAAAAAAACAACAAACTCTATTTGAGCCAACTATAGTCTGTGTTCTGAAATGGGTCCATGAGCCACCAGTGGGCAAAGTCTAGCATAGACCTTACTTAGGTCATATACTTCCACATAGGTTTTCCCATCTAATTGAAATGTTTTGACTAGCCTCCTCAGCGTCTTGAAGTAAACAGAATTTAGGTACTTACTGAATTGTAAATCCAGATGGAAGTAAATTCATTCTTCAATAACCAGAGTATCCTAGATAATCCTGTTACTCTATTCCTCTCAAAGAAAAATTGAGAGGGTAGATTAAAAAAAAACTTGGGAAAATAAAAGAATCTTTATGTAGTCACTTAATGTGGTCCCCTACCACAGTGCCATAACAATTAGGACAGAACAACTGTAATTATCTGAATTTGATTCCTTTGTATGACTGTCAAACCAAACAAATGTTCCCAAAGAGAGAAAGAATCAGAATGACCTCATGATCTGCCTAGATAACACTCACTGTTAAGAGTTCCCTGACCCAGAAGGTTTTTATTCACAAGGTTTAACCTTAAATCTTCATTACACAGCTTGACTCCGTTATCATTTTGTCCTTTTCTCAGTGACCATTAACCCCAGGATAAAGCAAACATTCAGAGAACGTATACACAGAAAGGAGATGATGGATCAAAAATAACTATTATGTTAAGACTCTTTTTAAGATTTATTATTTGAGAGACAGAGAATGCATAGGGGGAGGGGCAGAGGGAGACAATCTCCAGGAGACTCCACGCTGAGCCCATCAAGGGACTCAATATCATGACTCTGAGATCATGACCTGAGCCGTAATCAAGAGTTGGATGCTTAACCGACTGAGCCACCCAGGGACCCTTTAAATTTTTTAATTTTAAAAAAATTTTAATTCCATTGTAGTTGACGTTAAGACTCCTTTTTTTAAGATTTTATTTATTTATTTGACAGAGATCACAAGTAGGCAGAGAGGCAGAGATCACAAGTAGGCAGAGAGGCAGGCAGAGAGAGAGAGAGAGAGGAGGAAGCAGGCTCCCTGCTGAGCAGAAAGCCCAATGTGGGGCTCGATCCCAGGACCCTGAGATCATGACCTGAGCCGAAGGCAGAGGCTTTAACCCACTGAGCCACCCAGGCGCCCCCAACGTTAAGACTCTTAAAACAACTTCATCCTTGTTGAAAATAGGAGGCAATATTTTTTTAAAAAATAAGATCTCAGTAATTTTTCTGATGTAACTAATACATGACACTTATTCCAAAAAACAATCTAGTTTACATTTGAATGCTCTTATGACTGGTAATGCAAAGATCAGAAACACTGACAAGTGATTATTTCTATCACCTTGTAATGGAGGAGATGGAATTGGATTTTATTAAGCAACATTTTAAATATTCTAATGATCGAAGAACTAACCACGTATTATTGCAATTCAGAGAGATGAATTTAAAATCAGTGAAAACCCTAAATGGGAGACTGAAATGACATAAATGGAATCAGAGCTTGGAAATTAAGTGTAGACCCATATATGTATAATAGGGATGCCTAAAAGTAATATATATCTTAATATAAATAATATATATAAAATATAAATATGTATCTAAAAATGATAGTCTTGAGGATATTTATCTCAGCTAATATAAAAAGCTTTTATCCACAAGTAATATAATGCAGTGGAGTACTATTTCTTTTAAAATTCTTTCCTAACACAGACCACTTCAAAAGCATACTTGGTTTGTAGAAAACAGTCCTTCATTTTCTGAGCTTGTTAGTGTATGAAATCCTTAAGTTTAAGAAAAAGCAGTTAAGAATACATAAAAATAAAGATTATAAGTCAAATAAAAATGAAGAATAAAATATCTTTTGATTTAAATGTCTTTTTAAAAAAAAAATCACTTTGGGGCACCTGGGTGGCTCAGTTGTTAAGCATCTGCCTTCGGCTCAGATCATGATCCCAGAGTCCTGGGATCAAGCCCCGCATCGGGCTCTCCGCTCAGCGGGAAGCCTGCTTCTCCCTCTTCCACTCCCCCTGCTTGTGTTCCCTCTCTCACTGTGTCTCTCTCTCTCTGTCAAATAAATAAAATCTTTAAAAAATAAAAATAAATCAAAATAAATCACTTCATTGGCGTTTTGTCAGTTTCCTCTATGGAACTGTGTTGTTTTCAAAGGAGGCTCCACTTCCAAAAAAGGGCTCGAACTCACACCCCTAAGATCAAAACTTGCAGACTCTACCAGCTGAGCCAGTCAGGAAGCCTCTCTATCTAGTTTTTTTATTTTATTTTTTTTTTTAATTTATTTATTTGTCAGAGAGAGAGAGAGAGAGAGAGCGAGCACAGGCAGAGTGGCAGGCAGAGGCAGAGGGAGAAGCAGGCTCCCTGCCGAGCAAGGAGCCCGATGTGGGACTTGATCCCAGGACGCTGGGATCATGACCTGAGCCGAAGGCAGCCGCTTAACCAACTGAGCCACTCAGGCGTCCCTCTCTATCTAGTTTTTAATTTAACTTTAAGAATATTTTTTAATCATATACAAAAATACAGAGAATATTAAATCAGTTGCTTTAAAACTATCACCCAAGCTTTAACAATTATCAGTATTCTGGACTTTTTAAAAAAGATTTTATTTATTTGACAGAGACAGAAAGAGAGCACAAGCAGGGGGAGCGACAAGCAGGAGGAGCGGCAAGCTGAGGGAGAGGGAGAAGCAGGATCCCTGCTGAACAAGGAACCCCATGCAGGGCTTGATCTCGGACCTCCTAGGATCATGATCTGAGCTGAAGGCACACTTAACTGACTGTTAAGTTAACTTGACTGTTAAGAAGATATTTGCAAATGACATATCAGATAAAGGGCTAGTATCCAAAATATGTAAAGAACTTATCAAACTCAACACCCAAAGAACAAATAATCCAATCAAGAAATGGGCAGAGGACATGAACAGGCATTTCTGCAAAGAAGACATCCAGATGCCAACAGACACATGAAAAAGTGCTCCACATCACTTGGCATCAGGGAAATACAAATCAAAACCACAATGAGATAACACCTCATACCAGTTAGAATGGCTAAAATTAATAAGTCAGGAAATGACAGATGTTGGAGAAGATGCAGAGAAAGGGGAACCCTCCTACAGTGTTGGTGGAATGCAAGCTGGTGCAACTACTCTGGAAAACAGCATGGAGATTCCTCAAAAAGTTGAAAATAGAGCTACCCTATGACCCAGCAATCACACTACTGGGTATTTACCCTAAAGATACAAATGTAGTGATCCGAAGGGCCACGTGCACCCGAATGTTTATAGCAGCAATGTCCACAATAGCCAAACTATGGAAAGAACCTAGATGTCCATCAACAGATGAATGGAGAAAGAAGATGTGGTATACATATGCAATGGAATACTATGCAGCCATCAAAAGAAATGAAATCTTGCCATTTGCAACGACGTGGATGGAAGTAGAGGGTATTATGAGCAAAGTAAGTCAATCAGAGAAAGACAATTATCATATGATCTCCCTGATATGAGGAATTTGAGAGGCAGAGTAGAGGTTCTGGGGGGTAGGGAAGGAAAAAATGAAACAAGATGGGATCAGGAGGGGGACAAACCATAAGAGACTCTTAATCTCACAAAACAAACTGAGGGTTGTGGGGGGTGGGATATGGAGAGGGTGGTTTGGTTATGGACATTGGGGAGGTAAGTGAAATGGTGAGTGCTGTGACGTGTATAAGTCTGATAATTCACAGACCTGTACCCCTGGGGCAAATAATACTTTATATGTTAATAAAAATAATTAATAAAAAAAGGGGAGAGGAAAAGGTGCTCTATCTGGTGTGAGAGGTCTTCGGTGACAGCATAACAATAATATATAATATATAATACTTCTTTAGATTGTGTTTTCTCCTTTAAATGTTGTTAATGCTGGTAAGTTCTGCGGGCATGTACAATGGCTGAGAAACACCATCTGAGTGCCTTGGACTTTTGTTCAAGTACATACACCATGCAAAAAAGTGTTCATTTAAATATCAAGTAGACTCAATTCTAAAAACAATAAAACAAGATCATCCAATGCATTTACTATGCATGACAGGATAAGATGACAGATCAAAGGTCCCGAGATCCTGCTACGAGGAGGATAATCCTCTAATTTAGCAAGAACTAGTTTTCTCTTAATTTCTTCCCTGGTACTATTTTAATAGCTCTATTCTAGCTTCTCATGCCACTTTAGGCTTATTAATGCAAAATGCTTAGTTTTGAGATAATTGGATTTCATCCCTGGTGGCTAGTGGTATGGCCTGGAAAGGAGAGGAGGGCAGAAAAATTCAAAAGGGGAGTCTAACATTTATTTTCAATTCCTCCCAAGATTTAAAAAAAAAAAAAAGTACAATTGTAGAATTTTAACAACATCAGAAATAGAGTATTGAATCTTGAGGCTTCATTCCCTTACGATTACATCTAAAAATTAAACAAAAGAAAAACTGTGCAAAACTTTCTATATTCTAAGGATAAGGATCATATTCAAACTCAAGACAAAGATGCATCTGGTCTACAGAGGATTTCAACATTTTTGAAACAAAAAAACAACAAAGGATGATTTTGTTTACGTCTTTCTCTGATTTCTCATTGAGAGGTTAATAAATAATTTCTGATCCTGTAACAGTTAGAAGAGCATAAGAAATGGAACTGATCTGGGTTTATATTCCAGCTATGAATCTTAAGTCAACTGCTAGCTATGTACAGATTTTTTTTACCCCTTGATTTCGTGAACTATTTGTAAAGTGAAGGTAGTAATCTCTCCACATCAGAGGGCTGTTGCGAGGATTAAAAGGTGGTACACTGTACATAAAATACATTTTCTAGCACATAAAGTACATGCTTAATAAATGTTCTTTTCCTCCCGACAATTTCTCAGAAAAATGGGAAAGACTGGACACAGACCATAACATTGACCATGACACCCACCAGTATTAAGTGGTAACAGAAATTATTGTTGGACTTATCAAAATGGCTCAGAACCTTAAACGTGTTAGAGCCAGAAAAAAATCAGAATGTGTCTTTCTAGATCTTTGAGCTTAAGAGGGGCAACAAAAAGAAAGAAAAAGGCAGACTTCTTGATTGAAAAAAAAAAGTCAAGGTGATTTAATTTATTTATTAAAGATTTTATTTGTTTATTTATTTGACAGAGATCACAAGTAGGCAGAGAGACAGGCAGAGAGAGAGGAGGGAGCAGGCTCCCCACTGAGCAGACAATCCCAGGACCCTGAGATCATCACCTGAGCAGAAGGCAGAGGCTTTAACCCACTGAGCCACCCAGGCACCCCAGTCAAAGTGATTTAAATGAACCAATTCATAGGGGCACCTGGCTGGCTCAGTCGGTAGAACATGTGATCTCAGGATTATGAGGTTCAAGCCCCACACTGGGGGTGGAGCTTACAAAACAAAACAAAACAAAACAAAACAATAAATGAACCAATTTAGAAATAATACATTTTCATAATCCTAAACCAAGAGTCACTCTGTATCTGTGAAGGGCATTAAGTAATATTAACAAACCCTCTTCCCACCCTACTGTCCCCCTTGGGATAAAGACTTCTGAAAATTTAACAATCATATGTATAAAATTTTGATGTTAATTCCATGGAAATTACTGAATGTTTATATCTTTCATGCAACCACAAAGGTCAACTACTTCTTTGCATGTAAAAGCGTTCTTTATTGTTTCAAAAATTGTTCCCCTTGCAGTTATTAGAAGTCTATCAGTGATACCTTTGTCATAAAGAAAAAATTTTAAATTTAAGTAAGGACCCTTTCTCAGAAATCCATTCCTTCACCATGATCCTGCTAATACATAACTCTTCACTAAAAACAGTAATTTCTGTGGAAACATAATCTGAAGCCAAATTACTTGACATTAAAAATCTATTCAGAAAAGAAGTTCAACTTTCTATTAAGTTCATGATCATCTGCAGTGCTTAAAAAGAAAATTCAAAAACAAAAGAGTGATGAAAGAGTCCATTGTCAGGGGCACCTGGGTGGCTCAGTAGGTTAAAGCCTCTGCCTTTGGCTCGGGTCATGATCCCAGGGTCCTGGGATCGAGCCCCACGTCGGGCTCTCTGCTCAGCAGGGAGCTTGTTTCCTCCTCTCTCTCTCTCTCCCTGACTTGCTGCCTACTTGTGATCTCTGTCAAATAAATAAATAAAATCTTAAAAAAAAAAAAAGTCCATTGTCTAGCATTCCAGGTTTTTCTACAGCATATAGGAATATAAATGAGTTTAAGGTTGATATTTTTTTCCTTATTCCTTAGATTTTCCCTTACAACTCTAGTTCAGTGTATCAATACTTTTACCACCAGTTAGAACAAGAGAACTACTTTCATTGCATTCATCTTTTTATATACTTTATTTCATTTAAACCTTATACCAATAGTTTATTGCCTACCCTACCCTCCCACCCCCAACATACACACTTCTTTTTTTTTTTTTTAATTAAATGAAGAAACTGAAAGTAAGATGCTGGTAGCCAAGAGCTAGTACAAGATAGAGCTGGGATCCAAACCAGGGTCAATCACATGCAGAGGGTTCTGCTTTTTCTACAACCTCAGAGCCTCTAAGGTAAAGATAAAAATAAGACTGGGCCTAAACTCAGAGTGTATGGGACTTAAACTTCAAAACAGAAATAGATTATTCTGGGTTTTCCTCTTAAGTCACTTTTTACATCCGGATTACTCTCAGTAGTTGTTGGCTAACATTTGCTTGTTAAAGAAACCACATTTTGCAGATCAGCAGTCTGTCAGATTGTGAACTACAATAATGAGGAGGTGATTTAGTACTTGATGCCACTCACTGAATCGGAAAAGAATTTCTCATTTGAAACCTCAGCAATAAATTTCTGGATATAATGTTATAAAACTAAGTAACATAATAAGAAGAGTAATGGAAACAACAGGTCTCTTTACACCTACTTGCCACTTGAAAAATGAACTAGCACTAAACAACAGAAAAAGCATCAATTCTCTCTTTGTTTTCCATTTTCACTCTACTGTCCACTGTAACAATAAATTCAGCAATGTAACATTTTTAACAGCCCTCTAATACAAACAAAAGGCAATAAATTAACAAATAATATAGATTATTCCCTTCAGTCTGAGGAGAGGAAGTAGCTGGGTTAGAAACAACTTTCTTGCTCTTTCACAAGTCCAAAGACCTAATCTTAGGTGGACTGTCAAGATTTTTTGGCTTGATTTGTCCTGGGAAATGCACTTATCAGTCCGATCCATCTGCCTGTCCCATGTAAGTAGAAAAAGGCTAAAGAGTGCTCTCAAATAGAGACCCACAGACTCAAAATTTATTGTTTAGAAAGCACCTACATTAAAGCAACTTAATAAAATAGAAAACCAGAGCACCTAACAGGTCTAATAAAGGAAAAAGGGGTCTCAGGAGAAGGTAAAAGAAAAACACGTATCTGCAGAGGAAGATAAAAGTGCAAAGGATCACTTTCTGGTATGTATCATGTGCATGTTTTTTCATGTGCATTTTTTATATAAAACAGTCCACTGCTGGTCAGTGGCTCAGTATTACCTAGAATCTAAACATTGACTTTCATGTATATAACTAATCTATACTTGGCAGACAAACTGGTTAAAGAATAATTAATGTACATACTTCCATTAGAGAAGTAAAATGTTAATCTATAGTATTACAGAGAAAAACTGGCATTAGTTTTATAGGCAGATTTGAGGATTAAAATTGATTTAGGTCCAAGACAATCAGGACAAATTAGTTTATGTCAACAGGCAAATTCTTTATTTTGAAATTTTTAAAATTTTATATAAAAATGTCAATCTTACATAGAAATCCAGCAAATAAACTAATAAAAACAAAAAAAATAGCTCGCTTTAATCATAGTGATAGCTGATGATAAGATCTTTTCTGAAAAACTGTTATAGGTGTGAGGCTGGCATTCAGAGGAGATGAAGATAATGAGGCTCCCAAGAGAATGGATTATGTTACTGAACACTGTGCCACACTTCAGAGGAATTAATGTACCAAACTGTAAGCAAAAATCATAAAATTCTTTATACAAGTAATACAACCCATGCAAGTAATTTCTCTTTTAACAAGCAAACAAACAAAAAACCCCAACAATCCCTCAACTTAACTTCATTCTACCAAAGATCTATATAGTTCAGTTTTGGAAAATTACAAGTTTAGAACTGTTATAAATATAGCTTGACATTGTTGGAATCCATGTATGTATTCTTGCCTTAATTGTCCTCTTCCTTATTTATCAGTGACAAAGTTTTAAATTATTTACTACTAAATCTATCTATCTCAACATCTGACATGATGAACACAGCATTTTTAAAACATCAGATTTCAAACAAATGTTCTTATCAAAATGAAAGGTGAATAATCAAAACCAAACAAAACTATGACACCCTTCCCACCAAAGAAGGTCTGGTACAGCCATTTTCTAGTAAACCAAAGACAGAATTAAATCCCATCCCCCACAATTTCCATGAAAAAGTCATATACATTTCCCACATTTAAAAACGGCGGCGGCGGGGGGGGAGGGGGGACCCAACTTTACCTAAGTAGCGGTTTTCTCAGAACGAATTTAGGCGAAGTTTACCGTGTGAAAAGGTAGGCCCTAAACCAATAGCCACCTTCTCTCAACAAATGTACCACTCCAAAACATGACAGCCATTTGAAATGTGATGTCCTATCCAGACACTTCAGGAGCATCAATCCTAGCTTCACTATCAATTTCACTATAGTCTATGAAAACATATATATATAGTCTATGAAAATCTATGCTGTAAATGGTAACTTCATATCACTCAAAATTTGTTTGCCAGAAGAGTCAATTCACAGATTATGCCAGATATGCAGATTTATAGGACATCTAATAATTTCATTTCAGATAAAATTAACATTTGTTGGGTTATTCCTTCCCTCAATAAAAAAATCAAATGCTCATTAAATGTCTTCTCTACACTCGAAATAGTAGTATAGGGATGCCTGGGTGGCTCAGTTGGTTGAGCGGCTGCCTTCGGCTCAGGTCATGATCCCAGAGTCCTGGGATCGAGTCCCACATCCGGCTCCTTGCTCGGCAGGGAGCCTGCTTCTCCCTCTGCCTCTGCCTGTCACTCTGTCTGCCTGTGCTCGCTCTCTCTCTCTCCCTCTCTCTGACAAATAAATAAATTAAAAAAAAAAAAAGAAATAGTAGTATATTAAGAAGACAGATATTTAAACAGCTAATACTTATTAAGCACCTAATACAAAACAAGCTACTTTTCAAAAAAATTAAGAAACCAATTCTCCCTGTGTCCTCCAAATTCTAAAGTCAATATATACAGGGAGGAAAAAAATGAAAGAAAAGTACACAGTGCCACATTTCATTCTGCACAGAAATTTGGCATTTTCCATAAACACTTGAAGAAAGTAGGCCAACAACATAACGTTAATGATACTAAGTTAGAACACAGAAGGAAAAAAAACTTAAAAATTATAATCAGAAGTAAAAGTGGTTACTGCCACTACCTATATTAAAAAATATAAAGCAAATAAAGATAAGGGTGCTTGGAGTATTTGGGTAATATTTATTATATTAATTTTATAAGAAATTACTTTTTTATAGTCAGCATTTATCATAAAAGCCAGTTGTAACTTCATAGTTAAATATAATTACTTTAAAATCACCTTTAAATTTAAATCCCCCTTATTCTCACTCACTGAAACCAAAAGCTGGCTCTTAGCAGGGGAAAATAAAAAAATGAAGAAAACTGATTAACCTCTTGATAGACTGCTGAAGGGAAATAAAGACACAAATTACTAATTTCAGGAATGAAAAAGAGAACAGTACTACAGATCCTAGAGACATCAAAAGAATAATAAAAATATTATAAAAATTATGCCAATAAATTTAAAACTCAGTGAAATGGACACAAATGATCAAAACTGATACAAGAAGAAACAGAGTCTGACTAGTTCTATATTTAACAGTTGAATGCATAATTTAAAACCTTTCCACAAAAATAACTCCTGGCCCAGATAGCTTCACTTGTTAATTCTATCGCATATTTAAGGAAAAAATAATATCAATTCTACCCACACTTCCAGAAAATAGAAAAGGGGAATAGTTCCCAACTCATTATATGAGATCAGCATTACTTTAAAACTAAAATTCAATAGACATTGTAATACAAATACATATCTGATGAACATGATGCAAAAACCTCAACAAAACATTGGCAAATCAAATTTGCCAATATATAAAAAGAATACTATATAACCAAGTGGGATTTACTCTAGGAATGTAAAGTTGATTTAACATTCAACAATCAATTAATGTAATTCATCCTTTTAACAAACTAAAAAAGAAAAACCATATGGATCATCTCAACAGAGGCAGGAAAACATAATGGAAATTTAGCACTCATTCATGTTAAGAGGAAAACTCCCAGAAAACTAAGAATAAAACGGAACTTTCCAACCTGATAAAAAAACATTTATAAAAAACCTACAAATAGGGCGTCTGGGTGGCTCAGTGGGTTAAGCCTCTGCCTTCGGCTCAGGTCATGATCCCAGGGTCCTGGGATCGAGCCCCGCATCGGCTCTCTGCTCAGCAGAGAGCCTGCTTCCCCCCCTCTCTCTGCCTGCCTCTCTTCCTACTTGTGATCTCTCTCTGTGTCTCAAATAAATAAATAAAAATCTTTAAACAAAACAAAACAAAACAAAAAACCCTACAGATAACATCATACTCAATAGTGAAAAACTGAACATTCTCTCCCTAAGATCAAGAACATAGCAAAGAGGTCCATTCTCAACACCGCTATTCAACCAAATACTAAGGTTGTACTGCAATAAGGCAAAAAGAAAAAAAAAATGGTTTTTCTAACAAGATATAAAGATATACAAATTGGAAAAAAAAAAGGATCTATAGATCGGAAAGAAAAAAGTGATTTGCAGATGATCTGATCACATACGTACAAAATTCTAGTAAGTCTATAAAAGAGCTACTAGAATGAATAAGCGAATTTTAGAAATTCACAGGATTCAAGAATATACAAAAATGAGCTGTTATTTCTAAATGCTAGCAATAAAATAGAAAATACAATTTCAAACAGCATTTACAACTACATAAAAATTAGGAAATAAATAAAAGATAAATGTAAACAAAATATATATAAGACCTTTACACCAAAAATGACAAAACACTGCTAAGAAATTCTAAAGAAGATTAGGTAAATGGCCCAATGTATTATGTTCCCGGACTGGAAGACTCAATGTAGCAAAAACGTCAATTCGCTACAAATTGATCTAGAAATCAAGGCAATCCTAATCAAAATCCCAGCAGGCATTTTTGAAAATTTAATAAGCTGATTTTAAAATTTATATAGAAATGTAAAAGACACAGAATATTAAGACAATTATAAAAAAGAGGGGCGCCTGGGTGGCTCAGTGGGTTAAGCCTCTGCCTTCGGCTCAGGTCATGATCCCAGGGTCTTGGGATCAAGCCCCGCATCAGGCTCTTTGCTCAGCGGGGAGCCTGCTTCCTCCCTCTCTCTCTCTGCCTGCCTCTCTGCCTACTTGTGATCTCTCTGTCAAATAAATAAATAAAATCTTTGAATCAAAGCAATCTTGATTGATTATTGTAGGTTTTTGTTAATCTTTAAGTCAGGTAGTATAAGTCCTTTATTCTTTTTTATTTTTTTAAATTTATTTTTATTTTTTTAAAGATTTTATTTTGAAAGAGAATGTCAACATACAGACCAACACATATTGATCAAAAGATTCACAAGACATATATCTGACAAAGGACCAGTATTCAGAATACATAAAGAACTTCTACAACTCAACAATAAAAAGACAAGCCAGTAAACAAGGGCATTTAATCAGGCATTTCACAAAAGAAATATAAACAGCCAATAACCACATGAAGATTTTCAACATCACTATTTATGAGGGAAGTACAAAAAAATCACAATAACACTACACATTTACTAAAATGACTAAAATTCAAAGGACTGATGCTATCAAGCATAGGTGAAGATTGGATCAAGTAGAATTCTTATGTTTGGTGGGTGGGACTTTAAAATGGTATCAGTACTTTGAAAAACCATTTGTCTATCTCCTGTAAGGTAAACATAAAATCTTGCAATTGTACTAAGTATTTACTCAAGAGAAATAAAAATATATATCCACAAAAAGACTTGTAGTATGTAGAACCAATGTTCATAGCAGTTTTATTCATAATAGCCCCAAAGGGAAACAACTCAAACATCCATCAACACATAAATGCATAAACAAATTGTGATATACGGGTATCCCCAGCTTTTTGAAAGTTCAAGTTATGCCACTTAACTCTGATGAAAGACCTACATGAGTACGTGTTTTTGCTAACTGAAATAAATCTGAAGAGGATTTGTGTTTTTATGAAAAAAGGTGAAAAGCAAAAATGGCATTCAGCATTTGTTTTGTAAGCAGCCCTTATAAAGGCAGTGTGCACCACAAGCACCAAGAGTGGCTCTGCCACACTCCTTCCCCAGGACTTACACTCAACATCTCAGCATCAAGCCATCAGGGCTCTGAATTATGTCTGTAACCAACAGTGCTTTACCTCTACTTATTTTGTGTATCCATTAACAAGATGGGTTTTAAGGCATCAGAAAACCCTAAGAAAGAGGGGGAGGGGCAGTCTAGAAATCCTCAGTTTTTCCATATAAATTAATGGTAATTATTTCTTTGCTTTATGACATTTCAGCTCACAAACAGTTTCATAGGAACGCTCTACTTTCAGATAGCGGGGAAGAAAAACCTGTACCCATACAATGGACTACTACTTGATTCCCCCCTCCAAAAAAGTATAAAGAAAAATGTGGTAATTGTATAATGCTGACCAGTTAACATTACTAGTAATAAGACTTAACAACATTATGTACCTCAGGTATTATGCTCTGAGAAGAGTACACCATCTCTGTAGTGTTCTTCCAAATATGCATAAAACTTCAATCATGTGAAAAAATATCAGACAAATCCAAATTGTGGACGAGTTTACAAAAATATCTAACTAGTACTCTTCAAAAGTGTCAAAGCAATGAAAAGACAGGACTGTTACAGAAGACACTAAGGAAATATGACAACTAAATGCAATGTGGGATCCTAGATTGGAATTAAGAACTTTAGTGGGAAAATTTGTAAAGACTAAATAACGTCTGTAGTTAAGTTAGCAGTACTAACACTAATGTTAATTTCTTAGTTCTTATAATTGTACTGTGGTCACCTACAGTCAGGTACAAGGTCACCATTAGAAGAGAATAGAGGCCAAATATTATTTTTGCAGCTCTTCCATAGGTCTAAAATTATTTCATAACTTTTTATAGTTTAAAAAGATTAGGGGTAAAAAAGAATGAACGACCTATTTACTGACAGATACAACAACATCAACAAATCACAAAAACACTACGCTGAGCAAAAGAGGCCAAACACAAGAGTACATACTGGATGATTCCACTTATATGAAATTCTGAAAAGGGCATACTATACTAATCCACAGTGACAAAAATCCCTGAGGCAAAGGTGGAGTGAAAGGGAGAACCAACTTCAAAGAGGCAATGAGGGAACTTTTTGGAGTGATGGAAATATTCCTTATCTTTTTTTTTAAAAAGTTTTTATTTATTTGACAGAGACCGAGAGAGAGATCACAAGTAAAGCAGAGACGAGGGGGGAGGGCACGCGGGGGAGGCAGGCTCCCTGCCCAGCAGAGAGCCCAATGCGGAGCTTGATCCCAGGACTCTGAGATCATGACCTGAGCTGAAGGCAGAGGCTTAACCCACTGAGCCACCCAGGCGCTCCAGATACTCCTTATCTTAATTGTGGTGGTAGTTACACATGTGTATACATTTTGTCTAACTAATTATATACTTAAAATGCATGTTTTATTGTACGTAACTTACTCCTCAATAATGTTTATTCAAATTTAAAAAATAAGTTCATATTTTGAAGTATTTCACTTGAACAGTGCATATTTTATACCAGCTAAAGTTAAATACAGTGATTCTTTTTTTAAATAGTTTTAAATTAATTTTTAAGTTTTTAATGACCTGATGCTCATCACAATAAGTGTAATCCTTAATCCCCACCCCCTATTTTACATTCCTTTACCCACTTCCCCTCGGTAACCAGCAGTTTGTTCTCTATAGTTAAGAGTTTGTTTTTTGGTTTCTTTCTCTCTCTTTCTCCTTTTTTTCCCCTTTGCTCATTTGTTTCTTAAATTCCACATGAGTGAAATCATATGGTATTTGTCTTTTTCTGACTGACCTATTTCACTTAGCATCGTACTCTCAAGCTCCACCCTTTCACTGCAAATGGCAAGATTTCATTCTTTTTTATGACTGAATAATACTCCATATTGTCTATGTATGTGTATGTATATCACATATTCTTTATCCAGTCATTGATTGATGGACAGTCAGGCTGCTTCTCTAATTTGGCTATGACAAATAATGCTGCTATAAACACAGGGGTGCAAGTATCCTATGTTCCTAGGAAGACGTTGCCGCTTTGAATTAGTGTTTTTGTAGTCTTTGGGTAAATACCCAGTAATGTAATTCCTAGACCATAGGGTGATTCTATTTTTAATTTTTTGAGAAAGCTCCATACTGTTTTCTACACTGGCTGCACCAGTCTGCATTGACCCCAACAATGCACAAGGAATCCTTTTTCTCCACATCCTTGCCAACACCTGTTGTGTCCGTGTTTTTGGTTTTAGCCATTCTGACAGGCATGAAGTGACACCTCATAGTAGTTTTATTTGCATTTCCTTGATGATGAGTGATGTTGAGTATCTTTTCAAGTGTCTGTTGGCCATCTTTTGTCTACTTTGGAGAAATGGCTGTTCTCCCCATTTTTTTAATTTTTATTTTTTTTAATTTTTTTATTTTTTATAAACCTATAATGTATTTTTATCCCCAGGGTTACATGTCTGTGAATTGCCAGGTTTACACACTTCATAGCACTAACCATAGCACATACCCTCCCCAATGTCCATTACCCCACCCCCCTCTCCCGATCCCCTTCCCCCCAGCAACTCTCAGTTTGTTTTGAGATTAAGAGTCTCTTATGGTTTGTCTCCCTCCCGATCCCATCTTGTTTCTTTTATTCTTTTCCTACCTCCCAAACCCCCCATGTTGCATCTCTACTTCCTCATATCAGGGAGATCATATGATAGTTGTCTTTCTCCGATTGACTTATTTCACTAAGCATGATACCCTCTAGTTCCATCCACGTCGTTGCAAATGGCAAGATTTCATTTCTTTTGATGGCTGCATAGTATTCCATTGTGTATATATACCACATCTTCTTTTTCCATTCATCTGTTGATGGACATCTAGGTTCTTTCCATAGTTTGGCTATTGTAGACATTGCTGCTATAAACATTCAGGTGCACGTGCCCCTTCAGATCATTACATTTGTATCTTTAGGGTAAATACCCAGTAGTGCAATTGCTGGGTCATAGGGTAGTTCTATTTTCAACTTTTTGAGGAATCTCCATGCTGTTTTCCAGAGCGGTTGCACCAGCTTGCATTCCCACCAACAGTGTAGGAGGGTTCCCCTTTCTCCGCATCCTTGCCAGCATCTGTCATTTCCTGACTTGTTAATTTTAGCCATTCTGACTGGTGTGAGGTGGTATCTCATTGTGGTTTTGATTTGTATTTCCCTGATGCCGAGTGATGTGGAACACTTTTTCATGTGTCTGTTGGCCATCTGGATGTCTTCTTTGCAGAAATGTCTGTTCATGTCCTCTGCCCATTTCTTGATTGGATTATTTGTTCTTTGGGTGTTGAGTTTGATAAGTTCTTTATAGATTTTGGACACTAGCCCTTTAT